>BLKR01005270.1:0-84650 GCA_011170035.1 Teleogryllus occipitalis
TATAGCATACTATTGTGGTAGATACCTCACTGCTCCCGGATATTTTAGATGTCAAAGAGTTTCCGTGCGCTTTCGCACTAACGAAGGACTAAGACCTGCACTGTTAAAAAATAACCAGATGGTGCTTTGACAATCAGTAAACATGCTTTGGAATGTTTGCACTTAGCGCAGAAAATTAAAAACCGGAAGGAATCACGAGTTTAAGGATGCAACAATCTCAAAATTTACCCTTCGCGGTTTTCTATGAACAACAAAAAGTAAAACACATTCGTAATTTCGGTGACATCGCGGGTTATGACTTCCCTCCTAAGTTGAGGCTACCGTACTATTTTCCTTCGCCCCTTTCCCGGATGCAATCGATCTTGCCTGGGAGACGCACCAGATGATTTCGCGATAAATAACGCTTCCCTCAGAAGAATTAACAGTGAAGTGCCCCATCGTACTGCTCGACCATCATGACGAGGTCGGCATTATCGCCATCTTTGCCCTATAACATTACTACACTCAGACCTAGGTGGCCCATGACACCATGTTTGATCTATAATTCTAGCGCATCATGAACGCAGATAGATCGCAAACAAACCTCACAATTCGATACCGATAAGAACATAAGATAATACTTCTAAAATGCTACTGAGATACTGAATGTATAAGGAATGAAGTCCGTCACATTCACAACTGAAAACATTCATGATTTACCAAGGATTTTAATGCAGTCTGTATCCGCTTACTTAGTGGTTCATTCCCGAAAAACTCAGGTCGTCAGACGAGGTATTGGTTTGCTACTGTAGCACGTCAATTATCATAGAAAAGAACTTTGAGATTTTATACTTTTGATGAGTCTACCTACCCCGAATCATAGAGCAAAGCAGCCCTATTTGTAGGCACAAAATGGAAACCATAACTAAAAAGAGTAGTTCCAGCAGAACTTCTGCAGGTAATAGAGGAGTAAATAGTAAAGTTTATATTGGAAACGAATCTTGTTCGGGACGATTAATTACATGAAAACATAACTTTCCACTAGTTCATTACATATTTGCTCTAAGCTTCTGATCAAACACCCGATTTATTAACGACGCATAAGAGTAATTAACAAAGTGGTCATAGCGTCCTTGTGCCAATACCGCACCCTGCAGACTTTCTGCTCCACCTGCATCAGGCGGGGCTGTTTTGGCAAAACAGCGCAGAGAGCGGTGTGGGCGGGGAGGGGTGGCGGGCGAGCGAGTCGGGCGATCAAAGGCCAGGGGCGACGCCCACGTCCCGTCCCGCCCCGCCCCGCCCGCGTCCTCACCCGCCCGCCAGGCGAGCGATCAAAAACGGATTTCGCGCTGCACTAATGAACCGGAAAGGCCCCGGGGGAGCTCAGAAAATTTTCAACCCCAAATGCACACACGAGGGCGCGGGGCGGGACGGGGCGGGGCGGGGCCGGCCGCCTCCTGCTCTCTTTGCGTAACGGCCTTAAGCACATTACGGAAAACTTCAATTTTCTTCTGAGAGAGCCGCGCTAATGCGCGAGGGTTGGGACGAGGCTGGGTGGCGCGGGGTGGCGCGGCGCGGCTCGGCGCGTCAAAGGGGTGGGCCCGAACCAACCCCCACCCCCACCCCCACCCCACACTCACGCCCCCGCGAGATCGAAGTCGGCCTCTAATTAGCGTCTGAAATGCGGGGCGTTATTTATACAGAGCGTCGCAGCGCGTCGTGTCGCGGCGTTTGCGCGGGCGCCGGAATCCTCAGCGCTAATTGTAGCTCCACACTGCGCCGCACTTTTCGCTCGGCGCTAGCGGCGGCGGCGGTGGGGAAGTTGCCTCGGGAAGCTTCCGTCATTAGGGAGCCACTCTCCGTCCTCCGCCCGCCCCCAAACATTACTTTTCACTTCCGATCCGAGCCCGGATAATCTCGCGATCCCTGCAAGTGTTCGCGGTGCCACATAACATGATGCGAGCGGAATAATGGAGCGCTTTAATATACACGGTGTAGCTCAACTTACTCCCCGGACCGAAGTGAAGGGCGAGGGGTGGCCCGTAATCAGTTTAAGGCGAAGGCTACGAAAAGGTAACGGAACAAGTGTTGCTGCGGAAGATAACGGTTCGTTTGGAATTGTTTTACCGTGTACTTGCGCAGATGTTTCCAAGGCATTTTGTACGATGACTGATGTACTAAGTCAATTTTATTAAGTAATTACAGTTGCTGAATATCCGGTTCGGTTCATAATGTACAAATCTATGAATTTGTATCTTCGCTACGAAGCTATAGATGGGTTTTTGCAATATTACACGATAAAAAATTTGAAATAAGAGACCTCAACTACCACATATATCAATGCATATTACACCGTTATATGCAATTTCCCAGAGAACGCAGATCATGTTTTACCCTTCTAAATGCAAAAGAAATTTTCAGCATTCATTCTGAGACATGCTGTGTTGAAGGAATTACGTTATACTGCACCGGATGTGAAAGAAATACTGTTAAAAAGAGCATGAAAGCACGAACGCACCGCCGCATTAAGATCCTACCTGTGCACTGCACTGTCGCGCAGTGATTTTCTGTGAAACGGGGACGTGCAGGGGATGGAGGGGTGGGGTGGGGGTCGGGAAACCTCCACGCGTCGGCGCCTCTCTCTCCGCGGCGCACATCAAGAGAAGCTGCGTAATTTAATATTCATTTTCTCCTCCCGACGACGGAAACGACAAAAAAATCAGTCGCGTTTTAACTCAAAATTTACTCCTACTTTTCGCTTCTTCCTCGGGGCAACTTCGTTCTTTTCTCGTGTTCATTCAAAATAAACCAAGCTGCGCACTCTGAAATGGGTTGCCATCACCGCGGAGGTTACCTGAAAGCGGAGACTCGCCTGTCGTATGTACAGAAGAGGATCGTAAGGGAAATGAAGAATGTGGAGAGGTTTCAAAAACCAATTCACCACAGAAAAATAATGTAAAGCACACACTTGGAATGCACAAAAACAAAGGTAAATGTAGAAATTTCACAGTAGTTGGAGGAACACATTCGGTGAGGGCATGAAGAACAAAAAGAGAAGAAATACGAATTGTGATAAATATATGTGGGAAAAGTCTTATTAAACGTGAACTAAATAAATGGCATGTATCATAATGGTACCTAATACATGTTCGATGTGTAAGGAGAGAAATAGATAATAAAGAATGGAATAAATATACTAATAATATTGAGGAATTATTTCTAGTATTAAACTAATCTACATTTGGGTGATATACTACTTGTGTTAGAAATTATACTATTAGTAATTAAGAAATATAATTGAAAAACCAGCCATAATTATACAATAAGGAATAATTGTATTATCCAACAAAGTACTTTGTATTATCAAAGAAAAAAATTGCAAAACCAGCTATAATTATACAATAAGGAATAATTGTATTATCAAAGAAAGTACAAACTCAGATGTGTTTCAAAGAAATACCCTTCAACGCCACATTATGTAAGAGAAAAATATAATAGAAGATAAAGAATAATAGACCAGACGAAAACGCTCAAAACAAGACTAGAGGAGGACCAAAAATTGAATTCCTCCCTTCGTCATCACAAGGGTTGTTATCAAGACGCCGACAACGCGAGAGGGGGTTCGAGTGGGATGGAGGCCAAATCAGGGTTGGATGTGGGAGGTGGGAGAGCGAGGGGCGGAGAACACAGGGACGAAGGGTGGGCGAGGGTGGGGACGGAGGGTGAGGTTTTGACCGGGCGCGGGGGTGGGGTGGAGGTTAGGGGCGGGGCGCGCGCAGTGTCAAAGAAAGCCGTGGCGCTGGCGGCTGCAGCCTCCGCCGGCTGCCTATTAATTAACCGGCGCTGTGTATTAAGATGAAATTACGCCCGCGCCCGCGGATCAAAGAGCGCCCCGCGAGTCCGGCAGGGGGTGACGACGCCGACGGCCGAGGGGGGGGACAAGAGGGGGGGAGGGCGAAAGGAGGTCTCAAGGAGCGCCATGAGCCCTCAGAAGCCGAAACGCCCAGGGCCAACGCACGAGGCAGAGCGAGTAATGGCCTGCAGAAGAGGAAAGAACGTATGAGATCACGATTGAGGGGCACGGCCAATGGGAGCGTTGAACAAACACATCAAACGCCTCGGTTTGAGTCGATATGGAAATAAAACGCCGTGATGATTCACTATAAAGAGAGGAAAAATTAAGTCGGTAGTAATGGAGAATTGGAATTCATTTCAGATTCTCTGGAAAATGGGACATGATCATGAAATTTCCATCCATTCTAAATGAAATTTCTTTATATTCAAATATACAATTCGTCTTTTATATATCTTACTTACAGTTTCCACTCTCAAAAATGCACTGAATTACACTTGTCTACTGCTAATACAATTTATGTTCACTCTCATTACCTTTCGACTTACTCAGATAACATACTACAGGCAGAAATCTTGGTTTTGCACACAAAAGTGCAAAGATAGTGATCTATTCATCTTGCGGGATTTTCAGATGCTCTCCCAGCTGGCGGAGATCAGCTCTGTTTTGGTGCGGCCACCGTCGTACCCATCATATGCCCCATTAGATCAAGGGACCTGTGACATCTAATACACTGTGTCTCCTGACTATTCCTTGCAAGCATGGCAAGCCAGCCCTTTTCGGTTCGGTCCGGTATTACTGGGATAAGGGAGCACATGACTACACCTATGGCTTTCTTATGACTTGCTATGGCCCGATTCATCGTAATATTGATCCCTTCTCCGCACTGTTATCTGCGGTGAAGTGTCAGGGAAATGGCACCCCCTTGTAGAACGTAAATCATACTTTAGGCGACTCTTACAGGCCACAAAAGACGGTATAAGGTTTGAAATTTCATGCATGATAGGTACAGTATCGGAAAATATCGTCTTATAATTGCTTCTCTATTCATCGCCTTTTCATATCAGTTGGGTACGACAAAAAATAACTAAAACACTCATTTGTTTTCTGATGAATTCAAGTTCAATGTATTAAATAGAAAAAATTAGTTTAATTAAATCGTTTATTTCGGAAACCCGTCAAGCAAAACATTTCTCATTTCGAGAAAACAGAAGAAAAGTGTCCCAGTTTTTCTGATTTGAAAATAGTTTTTAAAATTAAAGCATTTGGTAAATGAATATTTTTCAGGTAAATATGCACTTAAGAATGTGCCTAACCTCATGGAACAATATTCCGCCGCCAAACCGCTTTTTAGATTTTGGCGTTTGACGGGTTTCTAAAATAAACGATTCAATTCATGAAAAGCAATAAAATAATTTTAAAAAAACGTTCCAAAATACCAACGTTCATGCTAGTGTTATTTCTCGGCCTAGTCGTTTCTCGCACGCCACCTCCTCACATCGGGCACCGCAACAAGCGCACCCACGGCGTTGGGCGCTAGGAGCGTGCACGTGAGCGCCGCCTGCAGCGCCGCCACGCGGGCTGGCGCAGAGGCTGCGGTGCCACCGCACGCAAATCCAATTAGGCACGGACGCCAGCGGAATCGAACCCGAGCCCATCCACATCAAAGGCCGCCCCGCGCGCAGAGAGTGCGGGCGCGGGCGCGGGCGTGGGCGCGGGCGTGGGCGTGGGCGGCCCAGAAGCGTTCGCCGTAAGCCGCCCGAGCAAAGGTGACCGCCCGCGCGCGCCGGATGAGAGCGCCACCGCGCCCGCGATGTCGTGCCTGCCGCCATACAATGTGCACGTCGGCACTTCTAGCCGGGCAAAAATTAGAAGGCGCAAATACGTTGGTTGGTTCTTGATTCCGGGCACGTCAACAGCTTAGGTCATTAGTCCCGTAAGTGTAGCCCGTATTTTTGCATGTTTTTTTCCTCGGGAGATGGCGGTGATCTTCCCCCACTGGATGGTGAGATCCGGCGTCGACCTGTCGTCGGCTAGTGGGGTTTCCCCCTAACCAGGACTCTCCCACCAGCGGGGCTCCGACCCAGCCGGGACAAGCACTAAGCTCCCGACCGGTCTCCCGGAATATGTGGTAGTGTAGTGCATGTTAGTGTAAGAGTGTGTGCAAAGGGAGAGGATAGGACAAGGAAGAGGAAGGAAAGATTGCGCGCGGTCCGTGGCCGGTTTGTTAGGGTACTGCTCCAGCATTCGCTTGGCGTTGATCGGAGAAACCACGGAAAATTACCGATCAGAGCCGCTGGGCGCTAGAATTCTCCTCCAGACAGCGACTAAATCCGACCTAGCTGAAAAGCTAGTGTCGAAAATCCTGTCGCTGTCAGGACTAGAGCCTAACACCTCCCGGTTCGAGGCGCTGCAGTGACATCAGTTGATGTACTGAGCCACCGCTCCCGGCCTCGCAAATACGTGTACAATGTACTTTTTGAATGACTCGATCTGAAAACACGTGAATTCACGTTTGTTTTAAAATTATAGAACTTTCAAATATTAAATATATTTGACTCTTAATATATGTTGCAATACACTTTTGGAGCGTGTAGAGGAATAAAAAATTGTCACTTCCGCCAATGAACACGTAGTGGAAAATTGAGTATTGTGGTGTTATATTCACTTGTATATGTGACATTTGCCCCTGAAATTAAAGGCAATCTGTACGCACTATGAACAATGCGTACAGATTGCCTTCAGTATAAGGGGCAGATCACGTTCTGACGCAATAGAGGAGAAAATTCCCTTACTTATATATTCCATATATAACATTTTTAAATATTTCACTACTAAAGACTATTATTTAATAAACTATATTTTTTGCGCCACACTTCATCTGGATAGAACTACAATTACGTACACTGGCCACCGCTCGTTTCGTCACAGCTTCACCTGTGAGTTTCATTTGACGTGATATCTCGATTTACCATATTGCATTTCAATATGAAGGACTACTTGGCGCAACACAAGGGCAGCACCAGAAGCAGTGGTCGTAAAGTGCTTGACTGCAGATCGAAAGGCTTGCGGTTCGAGCCTTGCAACGGGTACTGCATGCTGCGTAATCCAGCTAACACAAGACCAGAAGATGTCTGCCGCACTAGCACTTTGATGGGAAGCCAACGTGCGGCGACGTTCGAACTTGTGAACTTTGATGTGATGGAGAGCATTATGAGCGACGCTTGTGATGCGCCTGTGAAGATGGAAGTGAGGCTGGCGGACTCTCGGCCGTTGAAGCAAGGCACTTGCACAGACAGACGCCTGTCTGCTGTTGAGAGTCACCCTTCCTCATATGCTTCTCTGTCATCAGTTTTTCTCTGGGTCAAATTAGATGATAGCTATTTAACGCAGTTTTGTAGAATGTAATGTAGATCAGTGGTAGCTGTGGCAGGGAGGTTCAAGGAGCACTGTCCTCCCAAATAATACACATCCATATTTCCTTACCTTTTGTATATTATTTGATGTTAAAATACTTGTTCACCACTTTATTCCCCAGACTTCAAAATGCAATTTGAATTTAGCACGGGCATTTAATGTCCCGCGTTTTCTTTCATTACTTAGGGATGTTCGAGAACAGTGTCCTATTACAGCGTAGCCAAATTTGATGTTGCCGTAAGCTCAATGCTTTGAAGTTGTAAAAATTGCAATACGAAACTTGCAAATGGCGGATCTCTGCGGTCGCTGCCTGGGCTCGGTGACCTAGGAAATTTGTTTCCAGGATGTCCAGAGCTACCTACTGATGAGGTTTTGAACACCGTCATCAAATACGTTTGCTCCTATTCGCCTACAGGGTGCAGTAGAGTACAAAATCTATTCCGTGATGAAAAAATGTTTCTTCCACCATGACCTATTAAAACACATTTATACACTTTATTCACTATATGCTTGCATCTGGCTTGTATATTCCCATTCAAGAATTTTGTGCCCTCCCTCAAAACTGTCTCTACAGCTGCCACCGCAACTGATATTGATTAACAAATAAGAAAGGGTGTTGGATACTTTTCGAATTATGCTATTTAATTATGGATATAATTATAGATCATTGGTCATTAATCAGTAATTGATCCATTGATCCACTGATTAGTGATTCCAAGCGTGTCAATCCCCAAGGTCATTAGTCCCGTAAGTGTAGTGCTTGTTTCTTTTTATCGAGGGAGGTGGCAGTGTTCCCCCGCTGTATGGCGAGAGCCGATACCGACCTACGTCACATTGCGGGATGTTTCTCCAACGAGGTATCTCCCACCAGTATAGCCGTATAGCACCGCCCCGGTCGGAACGCGCTCTATGCCGGAACGCGCTATATAAAAAAATATAGGAAAATATAGGAAATTAGTCAGTAGGGTGAAAACGTATAGTGAAGTGAAGTGAAGTGAAGTGAAGTGAAGTGAAAGGTGCGATTATGCGTAGTCTACAGAAAAAGTATTGAACAATTAATATTTAGATAAAGTTATATGCAGTGCAGTGAAGTGAAGTGAAGTGATTTCATTTCTTCTGAATATGACTGAATAAGTTCTGATTGGTGTGTAGGTGAGGGTTCTTTCGTCTCTCTATGTATATACGCGTATATGTTTGTATGTATATTTGTGTAATACGTAAGTTTATTCATTTATATGGTAGTGTGTATGCATTTTAATGTTTAGTATAGGATTGTAAATGCCATCTGCATATATAGGAAATGACAGTCAATTTCTTTGTTTATATTTATTTTTTATATATTATTTTATTTGTAATTGTAATTTTGCATTCTGCCACTGGGCATCATTTGCCCAATTGTAGAATAAATTTCTATCTATCTATGCTCCCGACTGGTCTCCCGATATGTGTGGTGCTGTAGTGCACGTTAGTGCGAATGTGTTTAAGGGGTGAAGATAGGACAAGGAAGAGGAAAGGAGATCGCGTACTGTTTCTTATAATACTGCTAGGGCACTCACTTCGTGTTGATCGCAGAAACCATGAAAAAGTACCGATCAGACCAGCCGACCACTAGAATTATACCCAAGACAGTGACTGAATTCGACCTAGCTAGCGTGCTAGTAACTAGTGTCTCAAACCCTTTCACCGTCGAGACTCAACCCCCGGACCTTCCGGCCAGAAGCCCTGCAGTGCCATCTCTTGATGCACTGCGACACCTTTGTCAGTAATTAGATGTGAATTAATAAATGTGATATTTGCGTAGGTTGAAGGCGCATGGTGACCACACTCACCAAGGGGAGGTGACGCATTCCAGTGGTTCATGGAGCTCGTGTGCACCAGAGGTGTGAAGATTGCAGGTGACTTCCTCTCTCTGGCTTCGCAATGGCAGTCACTCACCTGCAACAAGAAACGGCGAGTCTTCAGCGCCTTTGCGGGGCGTTCACAGGGGGCACAACGAGATGGAAAATAGCGGAGAGGAAGGAAGGCGTGAGCGTACGGTACTGCGAGAAGCGACATCGGCCGCGACATTGGGAGATTGAAGAGACGGCAGAGGTGAGCTAAGGTGATAAAAGGGCGGCAGGCTTTCGGCGAGGGCTGAGATTTGATAGATTGAATGATTAGTGATTCTAGACTCGTCAACAGCCGAAGTCATTTGTCTCGTAACAGTAGTGCATGTTTTGTCGCGGGAGGTATCGGAGATATTTTCCCGCTAGATTGCAAGATCCCGCGCCTACCAATGTTGGCTTATGGGAATTATCGCCAACAAGGCGGGGCCCTACCCTTGCAACCCACCTGCGGGGCACCACCCTAGCCGGGACAAATTCTAAGTTTGCGACTGGACTCTTGGCATTCGCCGAGGACTGATCGAAGAAACCACAGAAAACTTTCGATCAGAGCAGCCGGCCGCTAGAATTTTCCTCCAGGCAGACGCTGAATTCGACATAGGTATGTAGATAGTATCGAAAATCCTCCCACCTTCGGATCTTAAACATTAGGACTGCTCTGTCAGAGGAACGGCAGTATCATCAACGGATGCCCTGAGCCACCATTGATGGCGGGATCCGGAGGAGACAACGTGCCGCCAGTCGCGGTGGCTAGCAGGTAGACGAAAAGCGCACGAGGTGAGGCTGCAGGAGAGAGCCACGCGCGCAACAGCTGCATCAGGAAACTGGCTGGCGAGCGGGCAAGCCGGCGAAACGGCAGGCAGCGGCTACAATTGCAAGTGGGAGGACGTTGGCAGAGCTGCTGGGTGGAATGCAAGAAGGAGAGAATTGGGACAGAAAAACGATGACCTTGGCGGGAGAGGTGGGAAGGAGTCAGGATCAACCAGCAGCACTGCTGGGGAGCTCGGAGAGTGAGAGGAAGAGGAGAGATGTCGATGCGGAGTGGTAGAGGGCGGAGCAGCAGGGAAGTGAAGCACATGGGTCTAGAGAATGGGGGGGAGAATGGGAAAGTTGGACCCGAGAGAGGAGTAGCGGAATGGCTGATAGGCGACAGAAGTGGCTGCTGATATTAGCCTGGTGGCGTGGAGGGTGGAGGAGATGGGACGGCGGGAAGTTGTGTACAAGGGGGTTAGAGACTATACGCGTCACCGGAACACAGAAAGGGAGGAGATTAGAGGCGGACGAGACGAAGAGGGGGATAAGAGATGGCTCAAAGGCATGTGAGCAGAGGAGACGGGAAAAGCTGGGGAGAGAGGAAGGAGCTAGAGGCTGTAGGTGACAAAACATGAGAGAATGAACAGGAAGGGCATGGTCGACAAAGCGGATGCAGAAAATCTGGAAAGCAGGTAAGCGGGGAAGGGACGGGGAAAGTGGAGAGGTTAGGGACAAGAAAATAGGAGTTAACAAAGCGGGACAGGGCACGGGTGGGGGGCAGGTTAAAGAGGCGGATTCTTGATAGCTGTGGGGCAGGAGTGGCGGAGGCGCGACGGGTGAGAGCAGGCCGGGAGAGAGGACGGGTGGTGGTGCAGGCAGCGCGGGTGACGTGAGCGGAAACCCAGGACTAATGAGGCTCCAGGGAGTGCGTCGACAAAGGTAATGAAAACTCCGCGAGCTTGAGACAGCGGCGTCGCGACGCGCGCCCGAGGCGCAGGGCAGAGGGCGGAGGCCAAGGGGCGGGGCCGGGGGGCGGGGCTGAGGGGCGGGGCTGGGGGCGGGGCCGGGGGGTGGGGCCGGGGACGGGCAGGGAGCGGGCCGGGGGGCCGAGGCCGGGGACGGCCGCGGGGCGGGGGACGGGGCGGGGCCGGAGGCGGGGGTGGAGTCGGGGGCGCGGCTGGGGTGCAGAGCCGGGGAGCGGGGCTGGGAGCCGGGGTTGGGAGGCGGGGTTGGGAGGCGGGGCCGCGGGACGGGGCCGGGGGCGGAAGGCGCAGCACCCGGGAGCCACGCAGAAAATGACGCCGGCGCGCCGCGCGCCGCCTCCCACGCAACATCGCAGCTGAAGGAACACGTCAAATATTTCTCCGGGGAGACTTCCTTTGCAGGCGGAGTACAACAGCGCTCCGGCAGATTTCTCATCCGTTGTGGCAGATGAAAACAGGACGTATAAAAGACAAGTAGCTTCAATTGCCTACACTAGGAGTAACCAAACTTTTTGGACAAACGTATCTAAGGGAAGAAACAAATTTATGCCCTTCAAACGTAAGCAAGCAAATAGAAAGGTATAAAGGGATTGTAGATTGTACATGTAAGAATTTTTTCTTAGCTATTTACATGAGTCACAGGAAACATAAAACAAAAATGTGTAAAAATAGCAATGAAAGCGAATATACTGTAAATTTCATTGTGTGAGTATACCACAACAAATAATTGACATTTTTCTCTTTTTATTACATTTTTCAGAAATAATAAATTTCCAATGTTTTCTTGTTAATATAATTTTTGCTCACCGAATTCTTTCTATTGAACAGCTTCCGTAGTGCGTGAAATACATTCATCCAGTAGACTGGAGGCGGGAGTGAAAAGAGTATGCTTGTTTTGTCAATGTATTTAAATATTGTTCACCTAATGAAGAAAAATAATAATTCAACTGAATTCTGACACATTTAACTAGTCCACTGCTACAATATTTAACTGCAGTCACTTCACTTTTAATAAATACTTGTGAATCCTCTCACCATTCTTCTAGAATTAGTGTGAAATATCCTCAGTCTTTCATGGCATAACGTTCTCGTACTTTGTTTTAGTAAACACTTCCACACATCTTTCCCATAGAATACAACATCAAGGAATCTAACGAATTTTCTAAATTGAGAAACTTTCATGTATTTTCTCGAAGCGGACAAGCAAAACTCATGCCCCCATTCCAGAAAAACACTCAGCAAATAATGAAGATAATACGTAGTGAAATCATTGATAAGTTTCAAAATAATAGAATAAAATGTATCATTTTAAATTGTTTATGCTGTGAGTTAATGTTCAATAATTAATGATAAATTAAAGGTATACAAAATGTGTAGAGCAGAATGCAATTAATTGAAAGAAAAGACTTTTCTCAATAATGTCACCCTTGAACTACCAGTGGCAACGAAAGGAATTCTTAGCTCTGGGCAGGTGGAAGAGAACAAGCAACGCGCACGAGTTGACATGCAACGAGGGAGACAGGCCATGTCCAAGAGCGCGGAAAAGTACGAACCCCCGCTTATGCCTAATCAGTTCTGATTATTTCCCTACTGTTCTCCGTCATAGCCCATTGATTGCTTGCGGATCCTGAGCACACCCACGAACTGGCAGAATGACATTTTCCTGCCCAATCCATCCCGCTTTCCACCAATCGTCGTTCTCGGTCAGTTCCTCCCAATCATTCCGCACGTCCTTCCGCTCATTCCACCATCACGTTGCCCACCCCTCTTCTACCCTTGTGCCGACCCACCTCGCTCCGTTCCTCCTCCTTTCCCAGCCTGCCATGTCCTGCTCCGTCCGGTCCCTTCCCACCCCATCCCGCCGCATCACCCCCGCCTCTTACGCTACGCCTACTTACAGCCCGCCCCTTCCCGTCAGCTATCATCGCATTGGGAAGCGTCTGTTTCGCCAACCGCTGCACCAGTTGGTCCGCCTCCGTCCCTTCACCTGCGTCCATCCCCCTCCGTCCATCTCCCACAGTCCATCACCCACCGTCCATCCCCTTCCGTCCACCCCCTTCCGTCCACCCCCTCCGTTCATCCCCTTCCGTCCATCCCCCTCCGTCCATCCCCCTCCGTCCATCCTCTTGCGTCCATTCCCCTCCGTCCATCCCCCACCGTCCATCCCCTTCCGTCCATCCCCCACCGTCCATCCCCCTCCGTTCATCCCCTTCCGTCCATCCCCCTCCGTCCATCCTCTTCCGTCTGATGTCCCCCTCCGTCCATCCCCCTCCGTCCATCCCTCTCCGTCCATCCCCCTCGTCCATCCCCCTCCGTCCATCCCCCTCCGTCCTCCTCCGTCCATCCCCCTCCGTCCATTCCCCACCGTCCATCCCCTTCCGTCCACCTTCCGTCCGCACCTCCTCCGTTCATCCCCTTCGGTCCATCCCCCTCCGTCCATCCTCTTCCGTCCATCCCCCTCCGTCCATCCCTCTCCGTCCATCCTCCGTCATCCCCCTCCGTCCCCCTCCGTCCATCCTCCGTCATCCCCCTCCGTCCATCCCCCTCCGTCCACTCCCCACCGTCATCCCCTTCCGTCCACCCCCTTCCGTCCACCTCCTCCGTTCATCCCCTTCCCGTCCATCCCCCTCCGTCCATCCTCTTTTCCGTCCATCCCCCTCCGTCCACCCC
This sequence comes from Teleogryllus occipitalis, assembly GCA_011170035.1. Classification (NCBI taxonomy): domain Eukaryota; kingdom Metazoa; phylum Arthropoda; class Insecta; order Orthoptera; family Gryllidae; genus Teleogryllus; species Teleogryllus occipitalis. Next base: position 13,539 of record BLKR01005270.1, read on the forward strand.
CTCTCCGTCCATCCCCCTCAAATCCATCCCCCTCCGTCCACCCCCTCCGTCCACCCCACTCCGTCCACCCCTCCGTCCATTCCCCACCGTCAGCCCCTTCCGTCCACCCCCTTCCGTCCACCCCCTCCGTTCGACCCTTCACTCCATCCCCCTCCGTCATCCTCTTCCGTCTATCCCCCTCCGTCCATCCCTCTCCGTCCGCATCCCCCTCCGTCCATACCCTCCGTCATCCCCAACCGTCCATCCCTTCCGTCCATCCCCCTCCATCCATCCCTCTTCCGTCCATCCCTCTTCCACGTCATCCTCTTCCGTCCATCCCCCTCCGTCCATCCTCTTCCGTCCATCCCCCTCCGTCCATCCCTCTCCGTCCATCCCTCTCCGTCCATCCCCTCCGTCCATTCCCCACCGTCCATCTCTTTCCGTCCACCCTTCCGTCCACCCCCTCCGTTCATCCCCTTCCGTCCATCCCCCTCGTCCATCCTCTTCCGTCCATCCCCCTCCGTCCATCCCTCTCCGTCCATCCCCCTCCGTCCATCCCCCACCGTCCATCCCTTTCCGTCCACCCCCTTCCGTCCACCCCCTCCGTTCATCCCCTTCCGTCCACCCCCACCGTCCATCCCACTCCGTCCCACCGCGTCCGTCTTTTGTGCGGCCGTGCACAATGCACGCCGCCCGCGCTGTTTTTGCGCCTCGCCCACCGCCACGCAGTTTTTGCTCCCGCGGCGGCGGCGGCGGCGGTGTCGGCTGGCTTGGCGGTGTCGGGGGTGGGAGCGGGGCGGGGGTCGAGGGGGCTGACCGTAAGACGCCCGCGGGCGGCGCGCCTTCGCCCGCTCCCTCCCTCTCTCGCCCTAATTGTTCCGTCAGACGCCGCCTCCAGGAATTACGACGTCAAAGCGTATTTTAATGCCTCTTTCTCTCGCAAGGCAGCGCCACTGACTAAACTCGTGACGCTCTGAATTAGAGAACGCGAGTACTTTTATTGGATCGAATTCATATCATGAAATAAAAGCATTGCATTTTTTACAATAGGAGAATACATATTACACATTTTAAATAATTATTTTTTTCAGTTCTGTGTAAAATTACATAGCAAATGTAAGATAATGTTCTATTAATTGCTTTTTGTACCTTTTCACTGCCATAAGAAAGGGGTTTTCCTCGCAATTAATTCATCCTAAGTTGATTCCTAATCTATGTGCGGCCATGCACGGGATACGGTTATCTAGATGGCGATGATCTTAAGTAAACAATAGTATTCCTGCCTTGTTCAGTCGATAAACTTGACGTAAAGAAGAAATCCACTTTAATAGAAGTTTATCGCAGGTAGTACACTTACAGTTCTTATTGAGGTTCGCATCGAGTCTAGAACAAAAACTGGCAGATCCTTCTCTCCCTTGATAGCCAACCGAAGGATCGGAGCTCCCCTAGGAGTCGTAATTCAATCTACCGACGGCTGACTTGTGGCTCCGGCCTCCCTCTTTCGACGCGCTGGACGCTCTCCTCGTCCCCCCCCCCGCGCCGCGAGGACCGCTCGTCCTCTCCTCTCTCGCAGCGACGTTCACTCGGCAGAGCGTAAGGGCGGCTCCTCACATTCGGTATTCGGCGAACACGGAGCAACCGCTAGCCGAATCCCGAGTAGTGTGGATGAGTTGTTTGCTAATTGCCGAGTGACGAATGTTCGGGGTTCGCCCTGCCCCCTGCGTGTGGGTCTTTTCGACACATCAAAGGGAGCTCGCTGCTCGGCGAATGCCGAATGTGTGGAGCCGTCTTAAAACCTCGCGCCCACCTGCGAAAATGCGTGAGAGAACACAGAAAACTGACTACGCTAGGGTCAGGGTTGATTTCCCTCCCATTGCTTTGCGATTGTTAGTAGCAATGCTGGGTGTTTCGTTGCCATTATACTTTGATGTCCAACAATGGAAAGTTTCATAATATCTGCGCAAAATTTCATAAAATAGATGAAGTCAATGCAATTTTAATTAAGAAAGTAATGCTATTTGTTTTCGAAATATTCAGATAATTCTTTTAACTCTCTGGCTTTTTCCAAAGTCATTATTTTAAATCTTCAACGTGTTGGTTGGTTAGTGATTCCGACCGCGTCAACAGCTTAGGTCATTAGTCCCGTAAGTATAGTGCATGTTTTTTCCTCGGGAGATGGCGGTGATCTTACCCCGCTGGCCGGCACTGACCTAACGTGTATGTTAGTGTAAGTGTGTGTGTGTGTGTGTGTGTGTGTGTGTGTGTGTGTGTGTGTAAGAGAAGAGGCTAGGACAAGAAAGAGGAAGGAAAGATCTCGCGCGGTCCGTGACTCGTTTGGTAGGGTATTGCTCCGGCATCCGCCTGGTGTTGATCGGAGAAACCACGGAAAACTACCGATCAAATCAGCCGGCCACTAGAATTCTCTTCCAGACAGCGACTGAATTCGACCTAGCTCAAGAGCTAGTGTCGCAAATCCTGCCGCCGTCAGGACTCGAACCTAGGACCTCCCAAACACAGGCGCTCCATCAACGTGCTCGTTGACTGGCGACACTACGACACTGGAACCTGCGAGAGCACGGGCAGCGCAAACAGACTTCCACGAGGTGCCCCTCTCGGCCTATCCAAAGCGCGGCCACGCTGTCTTTATTTAGCGGCCCGCAATCAACTTCCCGTAAAATTCGCGCAGTTTGTATTCAAATTCACGACGGGGCGAGGACGAAGTGAGTGCGCTGCTTAATTCACCCCCCCCCCCAACCCCACTTCCACCCTGTTCGGCACCCCGAGGATTTGCATGCCAGGGAGAGGAAAGAATTCCCGTGCCGCTCGCCAGCCATGAATATAATTACGTCATCAGCGCACACGTCAGCCGTGGGGGTGAGGGCTCGGTGACACTCGGGCGCATGCGAGTGGACATCGGTGGGCGGAAGAATTTAATAAAGCGCGTATGTGTCCGCAGCTCCCGCGCACTAATTGTGCGTCGAAAAACTCATCACATACTCACACGCACATTACGAGAGGCGCGCATGCCCCCTGCCTTCATTTGCGCCCGCCTCCATCGGCGCCTTTGTCTTCGGCGGCCCTCCCGGAATCCGAAAGGACTCCCCAGCCGGGAGCCCAAACATTCCCCCGCATGACTTTTTTTTTCTTTTTAAATTCCTCCCTTCTCGCTTATATTTTTGGCTGCACCCTTTCTATTTCACACGACTCGTGATGCTGTTGTGAGATGGCACTCCATCCACCTTGGGGTAGGGTTTTCAAATTTTCAATTGATCTGTGAGCAAAATGAGAAAAAATTTTCTCGGATTTCTCTGTCTTCACCTGCCTCACGTTACATCACTACTTTGTCGTCATTAATTATAAAGTCCAGTCCATGAAAATTATTCGACCCTTCCATGTATGGTTGTAAGGTCTAGGAGAAATTGACGTGATAATGAATATAAGGTTTCATTCTATTTTAGGAAGTGATGAAAGAACGATCGGAAAGAAAACAGAATTATCAACTTAGCTTAAGCTGCACAAAATAATAATCAATGCTACTGTCCTAAGTGGATTTGTAATCTGGACAACAATGTTCAGAAAAAAACAAACCAGAATGAACACAGTCCAAGTGCAATTCCTTAGGTACGAGTATGTCAAAAGCTACACTGAATTAAATTAGAAATAAAAAATGATCCAGAACTAGCAGTAATCACTGTATAAAAGTCTAAGAACAAAAATAACTTTTCTCTACATAGGATGGAGACTGGGAATTTCACATGCACACCTGTAACTATAGACCACTTGGGAAAAGAGGAGTAGGATTATCAAATAAGAGGCGGACTCCGCTATGCAACTTTACTCAATACTGCTACTATTTAGTAGTCTAATCCACGGCGATGAATATGATGGTCATTATTTGCCTAGTGAAATGTGTAACTTTTCGATTTTTTCCCGTCCAACAGGAATTTAAACTAATCTATACAGCATTATACTTAATACGGCAAGCAATGTATTTTACACCCAACATCATCATACATTATTTTCTGACGCATTACTTTTTTTTATTTTTTTTAAGAAACGTTTGGGCGACAAACGGCATAAACGGGTAGGAGCATGGGCGGAGACTCGTCACTGACTTGGAAGTAAGTAGTGAGGCGTCAATTGGGCCCTTAAAGAGTTAGATTATACAAGACGCCTATCCGCTCGCAAATAGTTTACCGGTTTGGCTTTGGCACTGCCTCCGGAGTAGCTAACGCCTTAGGCTAACGTCTGGTTCGTCGGAGTAGTTTCCCCAACATTCCTCCAAATTCTTTCCAAAAGATAATTAAAAGTTTGACTATCTTATATTGATAATCGCTAGACAAAGTGATTAATTCAACTTCATTCAGCTCAATTTAGCCTTACTAACCATTTTGACATACTTTGAAAGATAGTACACAAAATGCCTTTTAGATGTTATTCATAAGGGCAGGATTAACTACTTTCACTAACTTATGTTTATTATTATATTTATTTATTTACTAATTTAGTTTTCTATTTATTTAACGTCAAGTTAAGTTAAATTTCTATGGAACTTGATGTGAGCATTGTGTAGCGTCATAGGACTGGGCTTCCTGCACCAGAGACGAACTTGCACGGTATGGGGATGAAGGTAGCTAAAAATAGGCACCCGAACCCTAAACGCCATACCGGACCAGAAGGATTTCCAGAGCCTCAGATTGAGAACTTTGTGTATAGTAAATAGTTAGATAAATAAACTGCACATAGCTCACTCGGGTTTATGTACTTGTGGTGAACATCCCTACCTACGAAGTCGCAGACGAGGTGGGTAGGTATTAATTTCTCTCACTGAGGCGTTTGTTGAGCTAACTCCCTTTCGCCCCCCTCTCTACACCCGCCTTGAGGCGGCGGCATTGAATAGACAGCTCGGCCTACCTGCGACTCTACCTCTGCCGTACCTTGGCGGATACATTCTCTACCCTATACTCTACAGTGGTCAAGAACCATTCAGACTTGTCTGAACTCATCGGAACACCTCGTACACACAGCACATCCGCCCCAGACTGGGCGGAACGTTTTTAGCAGTGTTACTGCCAGGAAACCCGAATGCGTTACCTGCGAGTGGCTTCACGGTTCCCCCTCATAAAGGGCCGAGCCACGTGACTTCCTACGCCATCTACCCCACGCGCAGCCCTACGGCGCTAGGCTAGCGATGCTGGCCTTTAGGTTACTTATACTTGCTGTTTTTTTAACGTAGTTTCTCAAGGTCACGTGCGAAAGAGGGAAATGGAAGGCAGACTCCAATAGGGAGTCGTAAAACTCGGAGCTGTAGTGACGTTGCAGCTCCCCGTTGGAGTTTGCCATCCCTCTCCCTCTTTCGCACGTGACCTTGAGATGCCACGTTAAGAAAACCCAAGTATACCCCTATTGGAAATCCCTCTGATCCGGTGTGGTGGCGTTCATTGTTCGGGTGCCTATTTTTAGCAACCCGCATCCCCATACTTTGCAAGGGCTTCTTTGGAGAAAGAAGCCCAACACTATGACACTACAATAGATTTAAAATTTAATTATATTGTCAACGGTCCAGCATTGGTTGGTTGGTGCTCATTAGGTAATTGCCAAGTTGGCTGCCATGGGAGACCAAATGGCGTAAATGCGATCTCATAGGGGGATTTAATTTTATGTACTAAGAGACCATTTGGTCTCGTGCGTTGGCTTGTCTCTATAGTGTAAACAGCTGCGTTCGAATGAACTCTTACATTTTTGTAAATAAATTTAAATCTATATAATATTATATAATTATTGGTACAAGTTACAATGTTCTAGCATGAATAGAAGTGCGTCAATTACTGTTGGCAAGAAGACGTATGCGAAATCCTTTACGGTACCGGTAAAGCAATAATACTCTTGGCAGTGAACGTGATTCTGGGGGAACGGAGCGTTGTTGATATTAAATTGACCAAAGAGAGAGATTTTCACGGTCTTTTTTTTACGTCTGTGTTCTTAATATGTTAGCTTAGATTGTCAAAATATCTAAAAGATTCCATGACATCGTACCTTCAGTATTAAAGATTTATGCTTCCCTACTGATAATCAAAACTACATTAGATTGTTTATGCCCTTGCCCGCCCACCATAAATATAACTAGAGGTACTACAGAGTGGCACCGACTTTCTCGTAGTAAAGTTTTCACTTTCCTTGGTGTGGGCTGCTTGAAGGTCTTGCCCCATTCTCTGACCAGCTGCCATCTATTGTCACCCAAAGTAATTGTTTTGACATTTTCTTATCTATTTGCTTTCCTAATAGTACAACCGAAACATTACTTCAAGAATATTAAATAAGAGTGAAACTTCGTTCTAAGTAGAAATTTTCATTGAAAAATTTGAAGTTGCATATAATAAAATGGCGATTAACTTTCACTATAAATTCGAAATTTGAAGCTCTTTTTCACTGGCATCTATTGAATTTTCAAAAAAATTAATATGAAGTCATTTGAAGCACTTTCACCCCACAAATGTAATAAAGTAATAAAGTATACAAATCTCGCCAATGACCTAGCTGTTTATAAGGCGACCTTAAATAATTTTAAAAAAGTATACAAATCGATAAAAATGCATATTAACGGTGTGAGAGATAATACAAAAAACTACATTTGTGTAATTTGGAGAAAATAAAGAATACACCACAATAAACTTTACGTCATAATAACGGTGCAAATAGACCTATCTATTGGAAAAGTTTGAAGAAAAAATGTTGAGCCATTTTTGAGAAAATGGCGTTTCTGAAAAGGCAAAATTTTGAGCTCATTTCACAGAAAACTGTTGAGTTTTCGAGAAACTTTATTTGATATTATTTAAATCACATGTCATAAATAATATAAGGTAAAGAAATCGCCTCAAATGTAAATATTACCGAAGTAAAAGACAAGTCAAAAAAAGCCATTTTTGTAATTTTCGAAAAACAAAAGAATTTTTTTACACAATGAAAATTTACAATCTATTTCATTCCGAAATAATAAGTAAATATGATAGTTAATTGCTAATACAATATCAAAGAAACAATGACTTGCAGAAAAGTTCCCCATTGATACTTTCCGGGATCAATACACAAGGACTATAACAGTAAAGAGAAACAAATATTAGAATAATAATAACACAAAACGGAGCATTATTTTTGTGTTGTGTATGTCAAATACTAAAGCGGTAAGGAAGTTGCAAAGAGGAGGTTCTATTGAGACGAGATATTTCTTGGCTATTGTCTAAAAGGTTTAGGGCTAGATGGTTTGGATGGGTTTCCAGGCACTTATTGTAGTTTAGGCTAATTTCTTGTATCTTCTCTTGGATTGTTTGAATATTGAGGTCTCGATGGAGTGCTGCATTAGACATGTACCAAGGTGCTGATGAGATGACTCTTAAAATGTTTGACTGGAATCTTTGAAGAATTGATACGTTTGTTCTGCTGGCTGTGCCCCAGATTTGGATTCCATGTGTCCATACAGGAACTAGGATGGTTTTATAAATTAGCAATTTATTTTCCAGGGACAGCTTGGATCTGTAGCCAATAAGCCAGTAGAGTTTCCTTGTTTGCAGTTGGAGCTGTTGTTTCTTGGCTTGTATATGCTTTTTCCAGGTGAGTCGTCTATCCAAGTGAAGACCTAGATATTTAACGCAATCGGTTTGCGGTATTGTTTTTCTGTTGATTTCTACTGGCGCGCACGTTTCTTTCCTGAGAGTAAATGTAAGGTGAGCTGACTTGTTCTCATTTACATTTATTCTCCACTTCTTAAACCATTCTTCGAGTGTGATGAGATGGTCTTGCAGGTTATCTGATGCTCTTCTAGGATCAGGGTCTGAATCTAATACGGCTGTATCATCAGCAAATGTCGCAATTATTGTGTTTTCTGTTTCAGCTGTATATAACAGGTATAGCACTGGACCAAGTACGCTACCTTGTGGTACCCCAGATTGAATAGGATAAAGGTCTGAGAGTTCGTTTTGATATTTGATTTGGAACTGTCAATTCGTATGATAAGATTTGAAAATATCCAGGAAGGAATGTGATAGGTAGAGTTTTAATTTGCATAGGAGGCCCTTATGCCATACCTTATCGAAGGCTTGTGTGACATCAAGAAAGACAGCAGAACAGTATTGCTTGTTTTGGAAGTTGTTCTCTATATATGATGTGATCCTGTTTATTTGTTAGATAGTGGAGTGCTGCTGGCGAAATCCAAACTGATGGTCGAGAACGATGTTCCGGATGTGAGGTCGCAGCAATATTTTTTCTACAAATAAAAATAGATAACGAACTAATAATATGAATGACAATTTGTGATGGCAAAAGCAATTTGCTCTTACATAAGTAACTACTGCGGATGTCAAAATAATGTGGTATTCTCGTGACAACATAAAGTAGTTGAAATACACTTGGGTCGTAATAAAATATAAAAATAAATAATGAAGGAAAAGAAATGAAAACAAAATGTTACGCAAATATTCATGACATTTGGACTTCCAAATTGCACATTAGTTTATGACATGTTTAATGAGGCGAAAAGCCGGTCGTAAATGTCACGAGTGATGTAAAAGTAATAAATCCATTTGAAATAATGCTCGTCATTTAATTCACTAATGTTTCCTCCACTAAATTGATCCCAACTCATCAAACTAATGGATGCAATCGCCGGATTGGAGGTCGATACTTACTACATGCAACTTTTATTAATTTAGTTTATTCTAACCACTCATCAGAAGAACTTAAGGAATAATACTTATTTTATCTAAAACTGATAGTTATTGGGTAAATTTTTAACATTATATTAATAAATTGTCATACTCTTACTTTGTTCTGTAGAATGTAAAACTTCATTATCATAATTGAATCAGTAAACCTATTTTATGTTCAAACAGAATGATCTATAGAGATGACGTATTTCCACATTATATGTTTGCTATAATTATTATTTGTTATGTTATTATTTGTTATTATTTACATGTTTGTTATAATGTTCTATGCCATTTCAACCGACCTACTTTAATTAGCGCCAAGAGGCCGATTGTGGAGCGTTCAGACTTGTGTCACAAATGCTTCCTCAGGCCTGTGTCACACGAGCGTTGCGTTGTCGCGCGTTAAACGCGCGATAAGCAACGCTCGTCGTAGCTTTACACTGTATGTTATGCGAAACGGCCAAAGCACTCTTGTGCCGTTTCTCGTAAGATACTTTGCTATTCTATTCGCACGTTAATTAACGCGCGTCAACGCAACGCCCGTGTGCAGGGCCTAAATCTCCCGGGGGAATGAGAATCGCCGAAAGCCAGTTGGGGTTGAAGGGAAAGTGTCTGTCACTCCCGAGCCCACTCGAACGCCCAGGCAGTCACGCGTATGGCGCTGTCGTGCGGCTGAAAGAGATAAGTGAGACACGCAAGAGAGTAGTTAAGAAATTTACCTCTAAGCATTGTCTGTTTTAAAAAAGATATGTTTACAACAATATTCTTCACGATAAGTACACCATTGTCTTTACAACTGAATATTTTCAACATGAATAGAAAGAGCGGATAAAATAATTGGATTCTAAATCTGTTAAGTAAATTTTGTTATTAAGTAAGTAAATACTGACCTGCACGCAAAGCTGTAACTAAAAATTATTTCTATTTCAATTGATTTTTTTAATGTTAGTGTAACACAGTTTGGTCCATTAATTTGAATAGTGAATATAATCGGTAAATATGAAACAAATGTCACCAGTATATGAAGAAAAGTAACCACGTTAGAGAAAAATCTGATCAATCTTTTTATCCAAGCAGGCACATTTTCTTTCCGTCTCTTTGAGATACGTGTGTGCTTGAAGAAGCACCAGTTTGTGCTTGTGATTCGCCCAGCTCGAAAGTCAATACACTTCATTTGAAAGCGTAGGTTTCCGCTACGGAGTCAATAGATGCTTGACTGTCTGGGATACGCGGCGTCCTAGGTACAGGTACCAACATCACTTCCTTACTTTCTCCCAACCAGTTTTGCCTTATTTCCAAGGTCATCTATACTTTCTCGTCTTGAAGGGATACTCTCTGAATACAATATTTAGTGAATTCACGTTATTACTTATTATGAAAGTGCGACATAATTTAGAATGCGAGCAAACGTTTGTGCACCTAATCGCGTATAAAATATTTGTATATTTAAATTTTTCATTAAACTTACTCGAACCATCACCTAAAAAATTAAAATTCTGAAGGAGGGACGCGTGCGCTTCTTTTCCAGTTACCCCTTTCACATTTTCGTGAATTACACGAAAGGAAATATTTCGATGAGGGAAATGAAACCTGTACATGAGACAGAAAGCATTATGGAAACACGTCAGCATATTTACGCTTGTCCGTTTCCGCTTTAGTTTCCGTGAGTGTGAGTGTGTGAGTGAGTGTGCGAGTGTGTGTGTGAGTGTGTGTGTGAGTGTGAGTGAGTGTGTGAGTGAGTGAGTGAGTGAGTGAGTGAGGGAGTGTGTGAGTGAGTGAGTGTGTCAGTGTGTGTGTGAGTGAGTGAGTGAGTGAGTGTGTGAGCGAGTGTGTGAGTGAGTGAGTGTGTGAGTGAGTGAGTGTGTGCGTGAGTGAGTGTGTGAGTGTGAGTGTGTGTATGTGTAGGGAATGGAAGGGCTGAGGGCCGCTCTTGTAACATGCAGGCGCTTCCTCCAGGGCAGAGAAGCTCCGGAGGAGTTAAGTGGAATAACTTGACGAAATTGCTTCCTCCACAGCGCCAGTGTGACGGCCGAGTCGTTTCTTTAACGCGCTATCTAGAGAGACCTTGGTAGATCAACGAGAGTTTAAGAGGGTCCTCGCGAGCAAAGAAGGACCGCAAAACGCAAGACTCGCGATCCCCGTGTCAGCGAAATATGATCCCTACTTTCATTACCCCTTCTCCCATGACCACATGAAGCCATTGTAATGTGTCTACACTTAATGTACCTTTTTCAAACCCTTGTAACAACGAACAAAACATATTAAAGGGAGTATTGTTGAATGATTGATTTTTTCGTTTTTCCGGGCGCGTCAACTGCTTTGGTCATTAGTCCCGTTTGTATAGTGCATGTTTGTTTTCTCGGGAGATGGAGGTGATCTTCCCCTGGATGGCGAGATTCGGCGCCGACCTACCGTTGGCTAGTGAGGTTTCCCCTAACCAGGACTCATTCACCAGCGGGGCACCGCCCCCCCCCGGAACCAGCTCTAAGCTCCCGACCGATCTCCCGGAATATGTGGTAGTGTAGTGCATGTTAGCGTAAGAGTATGTAAGGGGATAGGATAAGACAAGGAAGAGGAATGACAGATGGCGCGCGGTCCGTGGACCATTTGGTAGGGTAGTGCTCCGGTATTCGTCTGGTGTTGATCGGAGAAACCACGGAAAACTACCGATCATAGCAGACGGCCACTAGAATTCTCCTCCACACAGCGACTGAATTTGACCTAGCTGAAAAGTTAGTGTCGAAAATCATGCCACCGTCCGGACTCGAGCCTAGGACCTCCCGGTCAGAGGCGCTGCAGCGACATCAGTTGATGCACTGAGCTACCGCTCCCAGTATGAGTATTGTGAAAGATGGATTTATCTAAGCAAAATTATCACTTGTTAAGCATCAGGTTTGTTTCAGCTAAAAAAATAATTTAATTGGCCTTGCTGCAAAAATCACACGCTGACATATTCTTCATTGAATGTAACTTATGTACGAATGTACTTAGTTTACAGGCTATTTACAATTAACGTAACGACAAAATACTATTATTATTTTTTATTTACTAGACAGATTTATGTTCAAGAAAATAATAAATTTTGAGGGTGAAATTCCCCAGCACAACAAAAACTTTCGGAAAGTAAAATATCTTCACATTAATTGGTTCCTTATAAACTTTTTTCTGTATACACAATGTTTATAAATATTTTTCGTCCCACCTAAGAAATATTTCCTTAATAACTGTCGACTGTGTCTACACAAACAAAGGGTGCAAGAGCATGAGTAATCTTACAGGACAAGTGATTAGTCAACAACAATGGCGGAATGAAAGAGAAACGATTCACTGTGAGATGAACGAAATTAAAACGGAAAACTTCATGAAACTTTTCAAAACCAAGTTTTGAAAATCATGTATTACAGATTCAATGAGTTGAAAATGGCACAGATCGAGTTACTCAGAACATATAGTTAATTTAACGTCTTGGGAACATTGCCTGCTGACAGACGACGAGTAAGCCCTTTGCCTGTCACATCGAATTCCAAAAGCCTCTGGCAGTCGATGCTGCCGTTTGTTCTCTCCCCTCCTGCAGCCTTGTTCCCTCACCCCCCCCTTCGTAGTAAATTGCTTCCAACAACCCCTTCCTCCCGCGTTGTTTAATTGTTTTTTCTCTGAATTAATTGCTGGAGATTCAGCTTTTATTTGGAGATAATTTCATATACAAATGATTCCGTTATATTTTTAATTTTGCGTTCTCTGTATGCGTGTGTATATTCATGGCAAACGTTTTATACAGGGAATTGTGGTACACGTTTAACTGAGATAAAACGTTTTTTGTTTGTTGAATAAATGCGGCGGACGGAATCGCGTACAATTCACGTGGTCCGGGACACGCTGTTAAAAATCGTTGCCGTAGTTTTAATACGGTTATTGCTGGCAAGCTTTGAGCTATTAGCTGGAAGGGGGGGCGGAGTGGGGTTCGGAGGTCGCGGTTTGCCGAAACGGCAAGGGCAGCGTCTGGCGAGCGGGACGGAGCGGGGCAGGGGTGGGGTGGGGGGAAGGGCGGGGGCGAGTGATGTTAGCGGGACACTTTGAGCCGCCTGCTTGATATTCCGCGAGCGCATCGCCCTAAGGGCGGCGCGTGCTGCGGAATACATCCCGAGCCACCCCACCCCGCCCTTCACTCTCCCGCCCACGCCCCGCTCTTCCCCTCCCCCGCCCCGCCACACCGCGCCTGCCTCCCCGCCCCGCCCACTGCATACACAGGCGACGCGCGGTCCATGTGGCCCGCTCTGCTCCTTTTCCGCCCGGTCCAGCGTCGCCCCGCCCCCTCACCCCCTCCACCGCTTCGCCACACCTCGCCTTGCATCCCCGCCAGTCCCCGCCCCGCCCCAGCCGCTGCATACACAGGCGGCGCCCGGCCGACGTAGCGGAGAGGTCGCACGCGGTCCACCTGTGGACAGTGCCGGTGCCCGAGGGGATCTCCGCGCTCCCGGTGCCCTGTAAACTCAGCTGCCCTGGATACTTATGCGAGGCCGAATGCTTCGGGATATCCCGCTGCCAAGGAAGTGGGTCTCCCCAAGAAAGTGGATTTGCTAGGGATACCCGCGAACGCACCTCAGCTTTGCGGAGCCAGTTGTGGAAGCGAGGATGGGCAGAAACGCAGTCGGTGCTTTAAGCGAACAGGGTGATTCAATTTGTGGCGTTGAATCTGTCTCATCATTAACCCAGTTTTATCTCGCACAACGGAAATTAGAACATTATTCAGAGAATAAACAACCAAAAGAACAGATTTTATTAAAATAAAATTAAAGAACATAAGATGTCCTAAAAAGAATGCAAGTTTTCTTAATACGTACTTACTTGCAAGAACTGGTCTTGAGGTATGTGTGCCCTAGCTCTCTTCAAACCAAGACTTTGGATTCAAATCACACTTAAGAGTGTGTAGTGGAATAGTATACGACCCAGTACACTATCTATCATCCAAGATCCCGAATAATTCCCCTACATATTCCCTTCCTCTGTAATATCTTGAAGTGTTGGACTATCAGACCTGCGTGATTCAGTGTGACTACAGTAGAAAACGTTCAATGGCATCTAGTTGAAACCCAGCTTCCTTACTCTCAATCAGACGTAGGGCGATAGATACACGTGCTAGGCTTGTCCTTGAGAAAAGTAGGCACTATGACAGATTGGGGCTCACTAGTCACAGTCAGCGCGAAGAATGAAGAGACTGATAGAAAACCAAGAGGTTGCATCTGGATTTACTAGACATAACCGCGAGAATGGTAGACGTTCCAAAGACCATCGAAATATGTTGAAAACGGAAATTAAAAATACGAGTATCAGTCATTATACTGAAAATGTTTCTTTGAATGAAAATGAACAAATTTATTAAAAATATTTGAAAAATTCTAGTAGCGATTATAAAACATCTTGAAATTCGAATGATTCATATAAAGAGTGATAAACTGAAGTTTCTGAATCTCCAGTAAAAAGGTATTATGAAACCAGCAACTTAGCAACGTTTATTACATATTGATGTTGAAAATGACTGACAATCTGGTTATTTTTCACGGTACTTGCGTAAATCGTTTAAAGACTGAATTTGAAGAAATTGATTTTCATTCGCTTAATTATAAATATATAACAATTATAAACATAAATACTTCTATATTGCAATTTGGAAAGTACATTCATGTTCCACGTAGGACAAGTGATTGAGGCGCAGTCTTATTTTTTATACTAGTAGGTTGATGGTAGTGGTGGTGTCGGTATTCCTATTTTCATCTACTTAACTCCCTTAGTTCAACAAATTCTTCAGTTTTGCGTTCCATCACGATTTCGCAAACGTCATGAGCCGCTTGTTCACACGACGTCTCGATGAATAAGTTTTCGAGATTTTTCGCCAATACAGCAGGTCTGGGGTTAAAACAAATATATTTTTCTACAACTGCATAAAAAAGACAACTTCTTTGCATCGTACGTGAACTTCGTCATTTTTTAATCGCCATTAAAAAAAGATCGTTGCCAAGACAACTATCTTGTTACCGTGAAAAAAAGTCTTTTTTGCACGGTTTTAGCATACTTTTTTGCACGTTTGGTTCTTTTTCCAATACAAGTTTACGAAAATATTTGTATTATAATTTTATGCAGTTTTAGAAAAAATGTTCATATTTCGTGTGTAAAGTTTCCGCCCTTTCATGGTCTCGATTGAGATTGAGACCGTAGGTCTCGGCAAAAAATCTCAATCTCGATCATGAAAAAAACCGAAACTTTACATACTTAATATGAAAATAACTATTTCCAGTGCTTTCTGCGGCGACGTGCAGAAGTGACCGATGCGAATATCCGCCGGAGTGAAGGCCAGGCAGTGCGTCAGAGAGTTGCGTAAGCAAGGCATCGCTCGCTGCCCTCGCCCGCCGCTGCGCGTCGCGTCTCCTCTTGTGGCTGTTGCACAAGGGGGAGGGGGAGAAGGGGGAGGTAGCGGCTCCTCCACGTGACGAGGCAGCTCGTGCGTCGCCAAGGCGACGAGGCGCTGGAGACGGAAAAAATTGGAAGTTGTTAAAAGTTGCTCCTGTTCCGCCTCTTTGCGCGGGGCGAGAGGCGGCGGAGGCTGTCAAGAGCGAGAGGGAGTGGCGGGGAGGGCGTCCGGGTTCGATCCGCGACCGCCCGCGCCGACGTCCGCCGTGGAAATCGAGTTACCGGCCACCGACGCGGGGGCGAAACCGGCGCGTGGGGCGAGGGCGGGAGAGGAGGAATTGGCGGTGAAGGAGAGGACTGCGAGGGCGGCGGCGAGGGCGGCGGCGAGGGCGGCGGCGAGGGCGGCGGCGAGGGCGGCGGCGAGGGCGGCGGCGAGGGCGGCGGCGAGGGCGGCGGCGAGGGCGGCGGCGAGGGCGGCGGCGAGGGCGGCGGCGAGGGCGGCGGCGAGGGCGGCGGCGAGGGCGGCGGCGAGGGCGGCGGCGAGGGCGGCGGCGAGGGCGGCGGCGAGGGCGGCGGCGAGGGCAGCGGCGAGGGCGTCGGCGAGGGCGTCGGCGAGGGCGGCGGCGAGGGCGGCGGCGAGGGCGGCGGCGAGGGCGGCGGCGAGGGCGGCGGCGAGGGCGGCGGCGAGGGCGGCAGCGAGGGCGGCGGCGAGGGAGGCGGTGAGGGCGCGGCGAGGGTAGCGGCTTGGGCGGCGGCGAGTGCGGGGGCGAGGGCGGGGCGAGGGCGGCGGCAAAGGAGGCAGCGAGGGTGGTGGCGAGGGCAGTGGCGAAGAAGGCAGCGAGGGAGGCGGTGAGGGCGGGGCGAGGGTAGCGGCGAGGGCGGCGGCGATGGCATCTGCGCGTGCGGGTGGCGGGCAGGGACGTCGTGGGTGAGAGCGCGGGCGGCGGCGTTATAGAGTATCGTGCAACGTCTAAGAAAGCTGAAGTCCCATCAAATACTGCGAGATAAGTATGTATTATTGACACGCTGGTTTCAGTGATGTTGGTGAGAGTGCAGCAGCTGGCGTGTGGAATGAAGCCTCTTGGTGACATCCCATGCTAGTAAATACTTTTTAAGTAAATGTAAAAATATTATTCCAATTTACTTTCGTTTCGATTTCTTTACTAGCAGGTAATTATAAAACATTTTTTTTTTCAAAATAGGAAGTAAAATAAAATGGGAAAATTAGAATTAGCTTGAGTTCATTTTCACTACTATATTTAGTGAACACATGGACAAAAACTGACATATTGACGTATGGAAAATGCATCACTTATTGAAATGAAAGGAACAGGACTTAATATGCTTTTAGTTTTAATGGGTATGATGAGAGGCAGGAGGCAGAACTAGAAATTCTACTGCAACGAAATGTTGTTTGTTTTTTTCCTAGGGCTTGTATCCAGCCGACAGCCGGTTGCCCTTTACATCCCGAAGGGACGCATATTCGACCATACACTAGACACACACTTGCGGGCTCCTCTGATCTGGGGTCAGCAGAACGCGAGGCCCTCCGCGACAACACACACACAAAGTCAAGGGACAAACAGCCATGCCCAGAGCGGGACTCGAACCCGCGACCCTTCGGACCGAAGCGCTGAGTCGGTACTCACTCTTAGCCACCTCGGCCATCCAGGTCGGCTGAAATGTTGTTACAAGTATAAATAAACAAGTAGACCATAGAGCTTTGAAAAATTTCCTCGACTACCTGCCTGCAAATCCTGCTTACAAGTACGTTTCTTCTCGAATGCATAGTAACAACGAAACGCCCTTTGGTGTTCCAAGAAAATGCCAGAAAATATAAAACCTGTTCATGCATTTACGGATGTTCTGAGACTGTCCCACTTTGCGTAAGCAACGACGGACACTAACATTGACATTTACGCGACGGTCTTCTTGAAGTTTAATAGCAACTCGCATTAAGTGCTAGTGACGGGGTAGATGGGGCGGCGGAAGCCAGCGGAATGGCGACGAGGTCCACGCTGCTGACAGCGCCGCTGGTGCAGCAGTCGAGCGATGAGGGAAGCAGGGGTGGGATCAGGAGAGGAGGAGAGGGGCGCGAAGGAAAGGAAAGGTGGGTGCGAAAGGAGAGACAGTAGTGATGGACGGAGAGAGGGTCACAAGAGAAGAGGAGAAATGAGGCGGGGAAGGGACGGAGAGGTCAGGCAAGAGAGGTAGTGTTTGAGACGGAATAGTGTGGACTAGGGAGTGGATGGAGTATTGAAAGGGGCAAAGGAGAGAGAGGAGGGAGGAGTAGAAGGGGAGAGAGATAAAGATAGATTGCAAGGGAAGAGAGAGGAAGGATAGCAAGTGTTGGGACGTTATGGTGTTGGGGTAAAAGTAGAGGGTGAAGAGAAGGGGAGTGACAAGGAAGAGGAGCTTCCCTGATTAATTAACGCCGCAGAACGGGCGTCGTTGCTACTTTGTCGGAGCAGGGGGTCAGCCGTTGTCTTGGCCAGGCGCTGACAACGCCCCATACACCGGGGATTCTCAGTACAGACCCAAGGCCCTTTCCTCGTTTGAAACGTGTTTTTAAATATGAGGATTTTGTAGAATACAAATGATTCAACAGCTTTCGTTACCTGAGAAAGAAAGAAAGAAGGTAAAAATACTTTACCTAGGTATATACTAAGCAATAGAGTGTTAACATATATTGGTGGGAAGAATAAGATAGATTTCGAAGAATTTGTGACGTTGAGAAAGAAAATTGGAACACTGTTGTAATGAGATGAATGGAGCTTATGTAAGAGAATAATTGAGAATAGAAGGGAAAAAAGAGAATAATAAAAGGATTTTGGTAGTATCGGGTAGGGGTATTGAGCAGTGGCGTCTCCTCATCTGAACCTAGGGGCGTTGGCAAAGAAGGAGAGTGTTAACCCTCACACTACTCCTTTTGCTTACAGTTTTAGGGTAAAATTAAATGATATTAACAAAATCACGATTTATTTTAAATTATAATATTAGAAATATGATGGAAAGATAGTCGCCAAATAACAATCATGAGAATGTTCTATTTTCTACTGCAAAGATAGGAATAATACATTATATGGTTTACTAGTTCATTGCTGTGTGTTTACGGACCTCAAACAAAACACGTAAAGGTATTGTTAATACCCTGTGGGGCTTTCTGTTTCTTTATGCCCTCTGGCCTTTTTAATACTTTATGGCCCGCTCTAATACCAACACAACACATACATTTTTATAAATTCGATTTATTAACGTTGCAATGCAAGGAAATAATAAATAAATGGCATAATGCTCAAATCAGTAAAATAACTGTTTCTTGAGTAGCAGTACTGCTCATAGTAATAAGATGTATAAGAAACATCGGATAATATCCTCGAAATGTAATTTTTTGGTATTATGACATATTCTAAATAACTTTTGACAATAGAAGCAAATAACTCAAAAGTACTGATTCATCAACTCAATTTGCACTGTTATTCACACTTATAAAACTCTCAAATACACCATAAACATTTTCATCAATTTCTCGAAATTTTACTTGAAACCACTATCCGTAGTTATGTTAGCTTTTGCGAGAACAACAATCACAATATTCTTTCATTTTCTACGAAATAAATAACTGCAGCAACGATTATACAATAGTAATTAGTTGCATACTGTTTTGTTTATCTGACGTCATATTGATAAATGACTATTGCAATGCGTCTTTTCACTTTAGTCGCAAGAAATATAAAATGTTTGAATTCTCGTTTGATTCAGCAACGAACTAGTAAACCATAAAGTTTTGTACGCACCACGGGCGTTACTAGGTGTTTTTACCCCTCAGGCGACTTCCAACCCCTCGGGCCAGAGGCCCTCGGATTGGGAAGTCGCTTTCAGGGGAAAAAAATCTACTTAACGCCCTTAATACATAAATAACTATTAAAGTATTTAAAAAGACATTATCGACGCTTTTCCCATTATTCGGTCTTAAAACTTAAATTCTAAAATATGAATAGGTTATGACACTTATTATTAATTATCTACTTGTTGCTTTTCTTCAAACAAAAGGAAAAGAAATCAATTATTTAAAATTATTGTTCTACTTTTCACTATGCTTATAAAAAAATAACACTAATTTCATGAGTATCGCTAAAGGCTGCAATGCGCAATATCACAATCACGAACGCTCGCTCTCCAGCAGGCCGATGAATCCAGATCTAACGCCTTGGCACACTTTGTCCTTGAGTGGGGGGACGTCGCGCGCATGCGCTGTCGCCTCCCGATACGTCCTGCAAACTGGAGGCATTCGCCAACGGCCTGAGCTGCGCTCGCACACTGCTGGCATTGCATGGACACACTCGTTCCGATCTATGATGCCGGTCGCACAGAAGACCGAATAAATGCAAAAAATCTAAATAAATTCGAAGGGAAAAATGTTTATTTTATTTCTTTGGGCGTTGACCCACGACTTGCACACTCAAAGAAAACGCCACTGGTATTGGGTATATGGAAAATTATTTTAAAATAATCACAAACATCGGAACCCATTTACTTCCAAAAGAGCAAGAAAAGCAAGTCAAATTATCCGTATGAAATGGGATACTTTTTGATAAGCTAATATAATGTACCTGCTTTAATACGTAGGGTTTGTATCTCCACTCCAATATATATAATATTTCACGCTTTCTTTTCATAGTTATACTTCAGTTGTTTGTCAAAACAATACCCGGGTCGCTTCATTTGACTACACGTATTCTCACATCCCAACCATCAAATGTACTTATGTTCCTTTCATTCTGAATTATTCAAATATAATAATATTAATTTTAACGAATTGATACAATGCTTATAAAACATGCAACGGCTAACAAATCGTAAACGATATTATAGATAGATTGTATCCCCTACTCTTAAACCTTTGATCAGATAATATATTCTTATATTAATTAGGTAATTTGAAAATATTTTATTTTACTTGGGTGTTACCCAGCCTAGGATATTCACGGTCTCCGAAAACGTAGTATATATTTCCACCTCTTGACGTATGCCTCTCTAGTGGCTGATCCGTTATTCATTCAAATTCTTTAAAAAGTAGAACATCTTTTAACCATTGGTGGCATAATTTCAATCCGTTTTAAATCTTGAAAAAAAGATAAATACATTTGGTGATTTCGTTGTTAATACTAATAATTTAAATTAATAATCACATGATATTCCTTTATAATTTTTAGTGTGCGTTAAGTGCCACACTTATTTCTGATTTAGGCGTAAAAATTTCTTAGAAATTTATATTCTACTCTTTGTGGGCACAGGATCACAGTAATGGTTTTCCTTTGCCTTATAATATATTAAAGATGGAAAGTTAATCAATAAGAATCAATGATGATGACCGAGATATTATTATGAGTGATAAAATGTTATAATGTTAGTTTTGATGGTATGAGAAAACTACAACACAACCGAATGATTAAATCATCCATATTTTCCACTTTACAGAAAAACACTGCCATCCACTTCCTATATTTACGTGTTGCAGAAATCCCTTGCAATACTAAGGTCCCTTGCAATACTAAGGTATCAGCTTATCAAATTCTCTTAATTATTAGGTTGGGACAAGAAATCTCAGCATTTCATGTTCGCACAGTCCTCTACGGAGAGTATGTCATCAGTTGCCAAGGACATGCAATCTCCATAGCTTCAGTCGGAGAACATCGCAGTAAGTTTCCTCTCTCCGAAGCGGGACTTCTAACTCACCGGGAAGATATCAAATTTTTGCTAGAAGACAAAGCACAGACAGTAAATCAAGTTCTCCGATTTAATCTGCTGCTGCTATCTGGGGCGACAGCGTAAAGTGCAAGTTACGAAACGCTGCGACCGTTTTCAGAGGCGGAAGTGACGAAAACAGGATTCCGCGTCTGCCTGTCGCTTCCGGTCGTTTCATTTGGAGACCAGAAGAGGACATAAATCGGGGAGCTTTATGGGAAACACATAAAACAACTGCTCGCAGCGGAAATATAACGTAAACCCCCAGGAATAACGTGGGCGCTGGAGGCGCTGCCTGGTGGCGGCGCGTGGAATTACAGAAACGGCTGCAGCACGGCAGACAACTCTCCAGAATGATGTCACGGGCAGAGATGATGTAGGGGTAATTGTTAACTAGTGTCGCCCGCAACCAAACTTCACTTATTGCAACCTGTGTGACATTCTTGGTTCCTATAAGTAAATGAGGATGTATTTCATGAGCAATTCTGAGGTCAAGATTCGACCTTTTCATATTCTATTAGGAACATCGACTCTCCGTATGACAAATCTGAGATTACAGCTAAGCATTCGTAAGTTGCTACCGTACTGGGATTGTTCCTTGATAAAAATAGCTACTTCTGTGATTCCTTTAACTTTACTGCTTAGAAAGATTACGATAATATGAACCTAAAATTAGCATTTATTTAAATTTTTTCGTATTCTTTTATCGTTGGATTAATGGATGAATCAATTTTAATCGATTTTATTTTTAGTGCACCTGTTTTTGTTAGAGCAAAACAGTTTCTTTAAGTTGCTGCTGTCAGCTTTGTTGTTACGCGTTGACAAAGTACTATACGTCGATCCATTTCTGCTTCCACTCGACTTTTTTCATTCTGCAAAGATAAATTTCCGGTCATTACGGTAAAAATACCAAACCTTTCAGAAGAGTTTAGTAAAACCATCTCAAAATACACATTATACACGAATAAATGTTTCTAGATTCTAACAATTGCATGCAAGTTCCTTCACATCATCAACATACACGTATAATTAGCAAGTTTATTTTCGGAATACAAGACCTTCTATTAATGCTACCTGTCTTTGCAATATAACACGTTTTTTCACTCTTTATATAGTTAAAATAGCATATCGTTTATTATTCGAGCATTAAATAAGCAAATATTCCATGAAATTCCATCAAACAATACAAATTTTAGTTTTTCTGTAACAGACATCCTTCAGACAACAAAAATTGATGAGTATGTTTTATATGCCTGTTTTTCTGATATATGTGTTGTGTTGCGTGTTCTTTCCGAAATTCACTATGCACTGTTGAACTAAAGCGTGATTCTCGATTTTATTTAAAGACGTAAATCAACGCTGAGGTAATTCATATCATTGGAGACCAATTGAAAGAATGTATATTAAAATAAATTACTTTTAGTGGTATTACTTCACTTCCAACTAAAACGCCTAAGATTCTGTATCTACCTACTCAGCCCAAGTGTACAATTTTGAACACTTTGTGTTTTCACCTGAACGCTGACAAGGAACCTGAATATGTTACTGTGTTACTGATTTCTGTCACTTCAAAAATCTTTTTTTATTTGTAATAATTCATAATTAAAAATAAAATGAATGGAGTAAAATTCAGAAATCAAAAGAAGACTTTTTTATTACATATGATGTTCATAAAAGTAATTACCCAACAACCAGCTCAAAAGTTCTCATGTGTACTAATGGAAAAACTTTATTTACGTAGTACCCAAAGGTGTAAAGTTAAATTAATTTTAAGCGGGCACTTTATACGCAACATCGAACCTGTCAGCATTTCATACTGTTTCACCCACATTTTTCTGTTTTCTTCAGGTCCTTCTGAAGTAACATTCATATCTCGCAAGAGCCGAGGCATTTTACCAGAACCAATATATCTCAACCAGAACCAACAGTATATCTCCCATGCACATTTTAGAAACTCGCCTACGTAATAATAGTTATTTATGTTTCGAGTGATAAAAAGTAGCATTTCATTTTGTGAGTAAGAAAGGATGCGACTCGAGGTTGACACCTTGTGTGACGCAAACCTACAAGCTAAATAAAATCACTTTTATCACATGTGATATACATTGATTTTAGTCAGTTTTACATTCATTTTAAGTCAAGCACACAAATAATTATGTTACATTAAAATTAGTAGTAGCTGTAACGTCCAGGCAAAGCGTTTTGTTTCTTTGTTGTATTTTATTTTTATCTCAACATTTGAGCATCGTTTCACTATTAGCACCAGTGCTAAAAATTGAACATTTAGCGCACGTCTTAAAAGTGACCGCTTTTACTTGGGGCTACCTAAAATATAATTTCTACCAGCTTGGACAACTTCCTTCGGAAGTAAAAAAAATATAACTGAATCAACATGCACGCCACATTAAATTGCACGCCACGAAATGCGTTTTGCTTTTTTTTCTAACCGGAAATCAAAGTGATAAATAAAACGAAAAGAACTGTTGAATATAACAGTCAATCTAGCAGAGGCGATTAGTAAATAGTGAAAGAATACGGCAAGGAAAGTAAAAAAAATAATCTGAAGCCATAAAAAATACCCAGTTCAATTACAAAAAATGAACAGCATTTTCGATAAAATTATAATATTTGTATTTTTAAAAGTTTGTATTTTTGTATTGGAATAAGGTGTTTGATATAGCATGGAAGGGTTATGTCTATTTACTTCTTTATATATCTATACGTGAAGAACTTTTTATGCGAATATAACACAACGGTCGTTTTAATCGATATAAATACGTGACATTATTGGTGTATAATATTAGTATTTGAAACAGTTGCAGAAAATCCACTTTTACAACGTGCTTGTACTTTCATTATTTTTAAAAACATGCCTAATTATTGTTTAATTTTCTCTAAAAAGCGTTTTTCCAATTACGTGATTTACGACAATTTCGTATGTTCAGATAACTTGCTTTACTGCACCGATCTCTTTAGCCCTAATGGGTGCATTAGAGTAAAATGATTTGTAGAATCAATGCATCAACACAATTTAAACAGTGAGATCTAAACACTCCAAATGCCAGTTTAAAGCCGGTGTATTACTCTAGATACTGCTCAATACCGCTCGCCCTTAAATATGATCGATCACTCGAGCAAGAATTTGCACATTCGCCATTAGAGCAACTCGGGGAATCCCCGGAGGGCAACATTTTCAATTCCCGCGGCCCTGGAAATCCCACGAGGTCGTTACAAGCTCCGAGCGACAAACTCCGCGCCGAAGGCTCCATTAAGCGCCATTACACGATCAATTAGAAGCGCAGCAACTGCGAGGGGATGAAGAGGTTCCGTCCTCAAGAACAGTCCTCAACCGCCCACGCCAGCGCCCACGCCCACGCCCGCCCTCGCTTCGCTCGCCCCAGCACAGATCTTGTAATCCAACTGCACAGTGGCCTCTGCAATTGGCTGTTATGAGTACTCCATCGCGCGTAGAAAGAAGGAGGACAATGTTTTCGTCAATGGACTTCGTCTGTTTCTTTATGCCATCCTTCTGTTCGTTTCCTTCTTTCGTTCTCCTTTACTTCCAGAAAATCGATCTGTTTTAAGGATGGGTGAGAAACAAAATGTGATTCCTCACAAACCCATATGGCAGAGACTAAGATGATCAAGCAGAACGACAAGGAATGACCGCATTCGCCAAGATAATAATGTAGTTGTCGAAACGTTTTTCGACCAGATGAAGAATTGTTATAAAGAACTCGTTAAAGCACATGTGTTTTAATAAAGGTTATAAAAACATACTCGCGAGTATTTTAAATGGAAATTAGCAGATACTCGTGCCGTCATTTCGTCAATCGTGGGTTTAGTTCCTTAATTGGTCGATGATATTGTGTAAGAATATTCACGGACATATCTATGTCTTTACAAGAAAGTTTCGAATTCCAATTTTTTTGACAAAGTTTTACGTCGAAAACAAAATTGTCAAATTATGTAGCTGCCCTCAATTACACTACTGCGGAGTGCGGATCGGATGGCGAGGCTGTTGGTGGGGCGGGGGAAGGTCCGTACTATTGAGGGAATACGATGGAGGGGGTAGAGGGGGCGCAGTGCGGGGAACAAAAGACGGGCACATGGCTGGGCCAGAAATCGGGCTCAAAGCAGAGGGTTACGGATGTTAGAGGATGCTAGGGATGGGCGAATGAAAGGTGGAGAATAACGAAGGGTAAGGGAAGTGGGGCAGAAAGGAATGAGTGGGTACCCAGGACCAGGACCCAAGACCAGGAGAGCGGGGCGGAGCGGGGCGGAGCGGGGCGGAGCGGGGCGGAGCGGGGCGGAGCGGGGCGGAGCGGGGCGGAGCGGGGCGGAGCGGGGCGGAGCGGGGCGGAGCGTGGGGGGCCAGGGCGGAGCGGGGCGGAGCGTGGGGGGGCAGGGCGGTGCGGGGCGTATTGGGAGGGGCCTGGTGGTTCGGGCCAGTCCAGGTCGGGCATGGGCCGTAGAATGAGCGAGGCGGGGCGGGGCGGGGCGGGGTGGGGCGGGCGGGAGGGAGGGAACGAGCGTGGGCGAGACGGACGGCGAGGGGTCGGGGGCGGGGCCGCGTCGTGAGGGCGCTTGTGCGCGAGGGGATGCGCCGTAAGTCAGGTGATGAGACCCTGGGGGGAAATCGCGAAATTAATAATGGCTCGAGTTCTTATGGGGAAAGTTTAATAACGGCCGTATTCATTATCGTAATATTCCTCGCAAAATCTCCGGATTTTTTCAGAAACGGTCGATTGCTTGCAGTAATTGAGTGTGTTCCATCGCAAAGTTGAAGAAAAAGGGGTTAGAAGTTGTATATCTAATATGTAATTTTCAGCACGTCGTTTTTAAAGTGTACTGTAGAGTAGGAAGTCTTAGCTGAAACCTGAAAGAAGGCATCGTCTATCATTTTCTGGCTCAATTAAATACTATTTTATTTCAGTGCATATGGAAGCACGGACTACTAATACATTTGTATTTTTACAAATTATGTCCTTCAATAACTTTTCCCTGAAAATAGCATGCAATTTGAATGTGAATTAGAAGTGTAAAGAAAGAAGTCATGTGGCTGGTTACACCGTGACACACACGGTTCAGGATCATTTCTTAGCTGATAAGAAGCTCCGTGAGTTGGATTGACAACCACATTTCCGGATGGAATTTCTAAAGCCCGACTGCTCTACAGATTATTTCCGCTGATCGTATCTTGACATTTGCGGATAACTAACTGCACTGGTATAAGACCGCTGCTCATTTGTTCCAGATTTAGTCCACCCGTTTCCCAGAACCGGGCACTGAGATCAACGTTCATACTTTTCACCTTTCCTCCATCAGTAGTATAACTTTTGTGAACGTACCAATAGCATGGACACATCAATAACGTAAAATTCGCAAATTATGTCAATGACAAAACAAATTATGTCAATGACGCGTTATCTCAGTTCTTGAAACGGAAAAAGTTTGCGGATATACAAAAACACTTCGTTATTTTCGACGCGTTTTACCCGACTCACTCTAGTTCATGCTGCTAAGGAACTCTTTAAGAGCAGCTTGCGGCTTCATGCCCAACATAAAGCTCCTTGTTTAGCCTCTGAACTTCACGCCGATATAACCCTAAGCCCCAAATCGGTCTTTGTTCCTACATTGGCTGAGGTAGCCCATAGATGCCGACCTGGATGGCCGAGGTGGCTAAGAGCGAGTACCGACTCAGCGCTTCGGTCCGAAGGGTCGCGGGTTCGAGTCCCGCCTTAGGCATGGCTGTTTGTCCCTTGACTTTGTATGTATGTGTTGTCGAGGAGGGCCTCGCTTTCTGCTGACCCCAGATCAGAGGAGCCTGCAAGTGTTTGTCTAGTGTATGGTCGAATATGCGTCCCATCGGGGCGTAAAGGGTAACCGGCTGTCGGCTGGATAGAAGCCCTAGATTAAAAAAGAAGGCCATAGATACATCTCCGTGCTTAAAACTTCTAGCGAAATAACGGATTCAATTCTCTCATTCGCACCATCCCACATAGCCCTTAAGTACTTCGTGGCAAGAACACTACGTTATTAATGTAGCTCATCGCATCAACAGATGTCACTGCAGTGCCTCTAGCCGGGAGGTCCTAGGGTTACGGCTGTGGCAGTATTTTCTATACTATCTACGTAGTCGGAGCAGTACCCTAACAAAGGAATCACGGACTGCGCCCGATCTTTCCTTCCTCTTCCTTGTCCTTTCTTCTCACCCCTTACATGCCCTTACACTAACATGCACCACACATGCCCAGAGACCGGTCGAGGATTTAAAACTTACCCCGGCTGGGGCGATGCCCTACTGGTGGAAGATACCTGGTTAGGGAAAACCCCTCTAGTCAACGGTAGGCGGGCGTCGGATCTCGCCATCCAGTGAGGGAAGATCACTTCCACCTCCCGATGCAAAAACATGCACAACACTTACGGGATTAATGACCTCAATAGTTGACGCGCCCGGAATCTCTAACAATCAATCAATGAGTCAATCAACTGGAGAGAAACATGCATTACACTTATGAGACTAATAAGCTCGGCAGTTGACGCGCCCGGAATCAGTAACAATCAATCCATGAAACAATCAACCGAAGAGAAACATGCAGTACACTAATGGGGCTCATAAGCTTAGCAGTTGACGCGCCCCAAATCACTAACAAGCAAGCAATGAATCAATCAACCGAAGAGAAGCATGCACTACACTTATGGGACTACTTACTTTAGCAGTTGACGCGCCCAGAATCACTAACAATTAATCAACGAACCAATCAACCTGAGAGAAACATGCATTATACTTATGGGACTAATGAGCTCCCGGACGTTTGTCCGGGACCAGTTGACCGGGAACGGTTGACGCGCCCGGAATCACTAACAATCAATCAATCAAGCGAACTTTTGGCTAGCACCTTGCATAGTCAAAGAGCGGCCGGCTGCTCTGATCGGTAGTTTTCCGTGGTTTCTTCGATCAACACCACGCGAATGCCGGAGCAGTACCCTAACAAACCAGAACCAGATCCAGAAATGTTGAGTAGTTTGGCTGGCTGTTCACGTTTCTGGAATGTTTGGGGGGCATGCCCCCCAAGATCTTTTGGACCGCAAAATAATTTGGTTTTTAAATCATTATTTTTATTCTTTAATTTTTTGATTATGTGTTTTATTAAAATTGATTTAGAAGTTGATCCAGTAATTGGGTTGTGAATGATAAAGTTGAAAGTTGTTGATTGATCCAGAAATGTTGAGTAGTTTGGCTAGTCCAGCGTGGCAGGGCGGCGCGTGGGCGCGCGCGGTCGCCGCCAGGGGGCGAAGGCCCTGCGCCGCGCCGCGCAGCCCCGTCTCCGCGCGCAGGGGAAGGAGCCGCCGTTAGCTGCGCGTAAAACTGCGCGGGCCATTGTGCCGCTTCCGGTGGCGAGGGGGAGGGGAAGGAAGGAGAGAACCTCCTCGTGTAATCCTCAGGCGTCATCGGCACCCAAAGACGGAGGGACGGAATGAGGGAGGGGGAAGGGAGAAATGTGGAGGAAGGTAGGAGACGGAGGAAGATAATGGCCGGCATAAAGAAGTAGAAGAACAATGAGGTTATAGAGCAGGACATGGGAAAGAAACGAAAGAATGAGAGGGAAGAGCTGAGGCTTGAGTGAAAATAGATGCATCGTCATGTGAAGCGATGTCGTGTGATATGATGGCATGTTACGTTACGTCATGTTACGTGATGCATTACGAAATATATTATATGAAACCATGTTATGCAGTATATTACGTGATGGGCTGTTTTGTAATGGTGTGATAAGGGCGTGGTGTTAGGATGACGGGATGAGAAAAGATGTCACTAATGACCACGGACGTTCACAAGAAATCAAGAAATCGGGTGGGTGATAGGAATAGAAGTTTGGGAAATGCTGAAAGGAGAATGATGCTGTAAGAAGAAAGCTAGAGAAGCAGGAATAATAGCGAGCAGAAATGGTCAGGAACTGAGATGTGGACGAGCGTTGAGGGGGAGGGGGGTTGGGCTAGCAAAGCTCTGAGTGAGGGGGAGAGGGCGGAAGGGCGCGATGGAGATTCCGAAGGGAGCCGACGTCTTAAGACGACGGCGGCAGCGAGGAGGCTGCACAACGACCGGCAGCGCAAGGACCGACATCCCATGGTGCACAGTGCTCCCAGATTCAATATCAAGAGGCACATTTTCAAATTACAGAATATCACCAAACTCAAAGCACGTTTTATTTCTGATAGTTGCCTTTGGCAAACAGAAGTTATGCGTTCGTTGTGACTTTATAGAGTACCTTCTATTTGCCTGTGTGTGGCGCTAATATTAATTATGTATATTATAATATGTATTGAGTGGAAAAATAAATATTTCTGAAAAGATGTAGCATGTTCTCTTGAAGTGTCGACTTTTTGTAGCTTGTTCAATATTAGACGCAATTCATTTTGTGGAGCCAAGTCATTAATTTCGTTTTTCTCTCAGGCATATCTCGTGGCAGTTATTCCTGCAACACGTGTACGAAATCAATGTTTGATAAAGATTTTCTTTAATAATGTGTAACAAAATGAACATCTAACAACATTTAATTCTAATAGTGCTTCGATGTTAAAAGTAGAATGTTGGTATATTGAATAAATCAGGATTCACTGGATAAATCAAACATTATAAGAAAAAAGACGATGATTCTAGTCAATAAAATATATTTAGAGCTGACGTTTCGGCCTCAATTGTGAGGCCCTCTTCAGTGTCTGAAAGGTCAACACACCAATCAATTATAATTTTACATAATATTACAGTATAAAACAATTAAAATTGTTTTATTCCAATTCTCATTGGGTTTGTTTTTAATTGTTTTATACTGTAATATTATGTAAAATTATAACTGATTGGTGTGTTGACCTTTCAGACACTGAAGAGGGCCCCACAATTGAGGCCGAAACGTCAGCTCTAAATATTTTTTATTGACTGGAATCATCGTCTTTTTTCTTATAATGTTGGTATATTGAATTACACACAGCTATCTTCAAACACAAAAGCTTCTGCAGTTGTAGAAAAGAAACGCATCTTAGTGAGAGGTTTGTGAACCACGGATATAGTCGAGGTTTATAACCACAATTGAGTCCGTTATTTTTGTTATTAGTTCTGCCTTTAGTAATACAACATAATCCCATAAAAAAGAAATATATAATTTTTGAATGTGGGGACTCATGTACCATCTTTGTTTAAAACCCCTTTTGCTTTCATTGGTCTCAACGAACGAGGGACGATAAAATAATTTACAGACACTGGTCGTTAAGGAAGTGTTTTAGTTTCTCTGTTTGGTTCCTTGAGCCGTTCCTTGAGACCGAGTAAACCATTCCGAAACGGAATAACAACGTGTTAGAGCGATTTTGGCCCCTAGTCCTTTCCTCGGCCCACTGCGCAGCAGTGTGGTTGACGGGGGCCTTGGAGGCGAGGGAGAGGCCGTTGAGAGCGGGGGCGTTGGACGCACAATGGGTCGGCGGAAGCAGCGGCCGCTCTCCGCTCTCAGCCGTCGACCACCGCCGCTGCCAGCGGACGGGGGCGGGCGGTGGCGCGGAGGAAGACGCCGATGGCCGCCCCCGCGTCAGCGCTATCTGGAGGGTTCGCTCCACAGCGCCGCAAAGCGGAGCGGAGCGCGCCCAGCGGCAGAGGGCGAATTCTCCGCGCGCGCGGGAAGGCCACCGGTCGCGATAGAAGTCTTGCGAGTAAGGCACAGGGCGAAACACACAGAAGGCCAACATCTGTCCACGTGAAAAACAGCTCGATTGTTTCCGGGCACGTCAACTGCTATGTTCATTAGTCCCGTTGTTGAAGTGAAGGTTTTTTTATGTCCGATGGTGGCAGTGTTCTTCCCCGACTGGATTGTGAGATCTGGTGTCGATCTACATGTCCCATTCCCGGGATTTCTCCCTCAAGATATTTTCCCCGCTGAGTAGCGTCTCAGTCGAGACAATCTATAAGTTCCCAACTATTGTAGTCTAGTAATAGTACGCGTGTGTATAAGGCAAGAGGATAGGACATGGAAGAGGAAGGAACGATCGCGCGCGATCCAAGGTCCGTTTTTTAGGAACCTGTTGCAACATTTGCTTGATATTGATTGCAGAAATAAAGGAATATACTGATCAAAGCATCTGGCCCCTAAAATGTTCCTTCAGGCAGCGGATGAATTCGACAGAGCTATCTAGTTACTGTCGGATATTTACCGCCGTTGGGATTCAAACGCTAGAACTTTCCAGTTGGAGTCCCTGCAGAAATAAATGCTCATACTGTGATAACTCAACCGATCTCACATGGGAAAGCCCACACTAGTTTTCTCGGGTTTGCATATTTTTATGTAAAGTTGGACCGTACTAACATATTTCAAACCAAAAGCAGTTGGGCAACGGAAACTCTTGTAACAATCATACCGTGGTTCTAACTCTGTTATAAGTCAAACTTCTAGGGATTATTTCAGTGATTGCAATTCAATGGCGGAGTTTACGATTCTTCAAGAGAGTTGACAAGTAGAGTTTTGAGAAACACCTGCAGTCAATATTTTGGCGTAATACTTCTAATATATGTAGTAGTTCCTTTTTTACGAAATGTCAATTAGAGTATTATAAACATATCCTTCCAGTATAACAATAAATAGCGTTGTGCATTGTTCCCTGTTATAATTATAGAACGTTTCATATTCACTGTACAACGATAAATACGTTCCACGAGAAATACCTTTACAGAGGCCGTCTGTTAACTCTCCTCTTCAGTGTTCACGTAGCTCTCTTGGCCCCTTAGAAATCGCAATGAGCAAATTCATATTACCAACACACCATGAAAGAATTTTAAATTCATACTACTTATCCTTTATTGGAGGTTCTATCCCCCCTCCTAAAACAAAAATTAGTAACAAAAGCTCGAGAATTTGTCAGAGGTTCCGCCCACGAAGCGCCCGCCAACGCGTCCGACTAAGAGCGCGATCGCAAACAAAACAAAAGCGGCGATCGCCGCGCGCGCGTCCCGCGCCGGCGGAGGCGTCGCGTCCGCTTTATTCCCACTCGCGCGCCCCGGGAGGCGAGAAAACAGAACACGCCCTTAAATCCCGCAATCACAAAATTACAAACTTCCAAAGTCCGAATCTGAATGCTCGCTCGGAGGCTGCGCACAATGCAAAGCAGCCCGCGAAAATACGAGAAATCCCGTCCGCCGTAAAATACGACCGGCCTCCGGCCGGCCGCGGACCGCCTGCCGCCGCGAACAACCCCGCCTCCAGGACCACCGCCCTCCCCGCTACTCTAACTCGCGCCTCCACCGCCTCCGATGTCGTTAGAAACTCCCTTTGCAACCCCCGATCCAGCCGCCTTCACCGGCACACCCTCCGCCACGTTTCCCGCCCAATGTTTGTCCCAAAACGTTTGTCTGCTCAGCGTTTTCGTCACTATAACGCCCCCGGTTTCCTCCCCCATGATTTGGTCTCAGTTGTCACATCCCACGTCAGAGCTCATATATTCTTACCCCATAACACAGTTCTCTCACCACAACATCGCATCTTACTTGCGCTGGCACCTTCTCTTGCATTGTCACTTTGTGAACACCAGACTGTTTTACCGTCGTCACCGCCCTTGCCGCAGGCACTACTATGCCCGCCACAGTTCACTTTCTCAATCCATTGACATCCCCACCCGCTCTGCTACGCCCACTGAGCAAGCTCTGCTATCCACAGCCCTCTCTTTCTCGACCTCGTCCTCTTCCAAAAGACGTTGACACTTCCCACCCCCACCCCCACAAACGCCATTCGCTACACCATCTCCAACTCGACGGAACCCCCAGCTCAACCGCTTCAGTTGTCACCTTTCTCATCTCTCATTCAGGTGCCTCCACAACCACCTCGCTCCTTCCTCCGCTCTGCGCCCCTTCTCGGCCCACCCCTCCCCCAATTCGCCTTGCCCTGCATAACAACCGTTCATCACCTGCCCCAAAATGCCACAACCATCTCCATCCTCGACATAATCATCCTCCTCATCACTATACCCATCTTCTCTACCCTCAACGTCCACTCCCGTTCCTCCGTCCTCGCCCCTACCTCCACCAGAACGCCCACCCTTCACCACCTCCGCTCCCACTACCACCACCACCACCACAACCGCCGGCGCCGCCTCAGCGCGTCCATCGCGGAGCCAGTGCGGTCGCCGCGTCGCGTCGCGCCCAGCGCCCATCCTCCGCCTGGGCATTCTTCATTAGCGGCCCCGCCCCACGCGCATTATTCAATTTGAGCGCGCGCGCCCGCCGCCACCCTCGCACTCGCCCTCGTCTCGCCCCACGGGCGCAGCGCAAGGCGGAGCCGGTGGGGGGAGGTGGGGAAAGACAGGGAGGGTCCGAGTGTGGCTGGGCGGCAGTCCAGAACGAGCAGCGGCCGGCAGAGCGCGCTCTGGACACGCAGGACAGAAGGGAAGGGAAAGGCAAGGCCCGGGAAGCAATCCATGGCATTCAAACGTTTCTTCTCGTTCGAGGTACAAATACTAAATCGACTACTACAAAGAGTTCATTTTAATGCAACGGTAGAGGATTTATTACTGATAATCAGCTTTAAGAGACGTCCATTCCAAATATGTGTTCTCAAATTACCCATTGTGATCATTCATATGAATCTGGCTGCGTTCAATGTGTTTGAAACAACGTGTTTTGTTAGTTTTATGGCGCTATTATTCACACACGTGTCACAATGCACAGTGCAATCTGCGTGCAACGAGGGGAAAACGAAAGAGGAGGCACAAAAGTAGTCAGTTCTTTCCCTCCACCTGCACACGAGTGAAATTGGTAGTCGAGCTGGTGTAGTTCATTGGCGTATTAGGTTATAAGTACAACATGATGTCCTCAGGTTTGATACCACAAAGTGAAATGACTAATGGTTACTTGTTCAACTGAACAGACAGGATATATAAGTTATTATAAATTAAAATAATTTTAATTTAGACAAAATCTTTAAAGTGACCAAAAGCTGTTTAGCGGATGCTGCAATCGTGCTCACTAGTTTATTAAGTACTCTACATATTTACAAGATATCGAATGTATCCAGAACAAGGATCTTACGGATAATAATACAAACGTTGCAAATATGTTACAGGATATTTCCAGGAATAAAATATTGATGCGGAGCCTTCAGTGTAAGGTTTTACAAACATATTGATGGTATACATGTAGCAACTAGTGGTTGGGCAGTAGCCGGTGCAGAGCCGTATAAAAGTTGCAGGTTTCAGTACTTCCTTGTAGACTTTTCGGCAGGATTACATAACTCACGTACTGCAATGAAGTCATTATTCTGTCTTGCCGGACTGTACAAACCCAGGAACGTTTTCGTTGTTCACAGTAGCAAATGCACTAACGCACTCTGTCAAACCGCACGGGACGGTTCAAACGAGCGCAACTAGTCCAATTGCAATGCTCGGAGACGAAGCGGAGGGGGTCCCAAGTGAGGCCATTGTCGGTAAAAAGGGTTGGGCATAGAGAATGTAAGGAAAGGAGTAAAGAGAGTCCTCCATTGGGTCCTACGCTTGCTCGTTGCTCGGTCACTCGCACGTTCTCTCCTTTTTACACAGGCCCAGCTCCGCTCCCTCTGCCCACCACCCCGTTTCTTCCTCACCACGCCTCGCCCTCTACTCCCACTCAGCTTTCCTCTCTCCTCCCGCCAATTCCCGTCCCTCAACGTCCGCCCCGCCCCATTCCGCCCATTACGTCCCTCTCCACCTTCCACGCCCTTCAACGTTCCCACACTCTACCCTGCAACGCTCACCCACGTCCGCACTGCCCCATCCCCTTCTGATAGTCCTTACCCCCTTCCCCTAGTCGTCTTCTGTCTGCCGGGCCCGCTCCGCCCACCCAAGTTTCTCATTGCCCCAACCAGTCTCATCGCCCGCCCAACTCCTCCCAGTCCACACTGCCCCACCCTCTTCTGATAGCCCTCCCCCACCCAGTCCTCTTCTCCCTGCCCGCCCCAACCCCCCACCACGCCGTCTCCGCCTTCCACGCCCTTCAACGCTCCCACGCCCCTCCCCGCAACGCTCGTCCTGGTATTCCCCGCCCGCACTGCCCCACCCTCTTACGATAATCTTCCACCCCTCCCCCATCCGTCTTCTCCCCTCCCACCCCGCTCCACCCACCACGCCCCTCTCCACCTTCCTGGCCCTTCAACGCTCCCACGCCCCTCCGCGCAACGCTAGTCCTCGTCCTCCCCGGCCACACTGCCCCATCCTCTTATGATAGTCTTCCGCCCTCCCAGCCATCTTCACTCTCTGCTCGCCCGCTCCGGCCCCTCTCCATCCGGCCCCACCCCAACGCGCGCGCTCCTCCCGCCCCCCCCCCCCCGTGTTGCCTGCTCGGCGCTCGGCAGCCACTCAGAGCCGGGCGGCCGCGCGGGTTTTAAACTCAGTTTATTGCCCGAGTTCCAGAAAGTTGGGCATCGGGTGAAGGGGGGGCGGCGCTGCGAACATTTGCTAACTGGCCCTTCCGGCGTGCGCGCCCCGGTACACGCCTCCCCTCCCCGTCCACCCCTACCCCTGCGCGCGACGGCGAAGCACAGAGCGCCCATATGCCAGGCGACACTGCGGTCGCTGGAATGTCTGTGCGGAAATGAGAAACATCGCTGCGGCTTGCGACGATCTCGCAAGGCTCCTCTTTCTAAATACATCAACGCACTTCCAATGCTCACAGCATCATCGTGTTAACTAACGCTCTATTAGTTAAAGAACAGATTGTTCTACCGTTCTAAATCGCCTGGTGGATAAAGGTAGATAAAGAGGCGTGTAAATATGTTGTTTCCAGAAATGAATAACTGAACTCCATGAGTTGACAAGCATAGTACACAACATTTGCTGAAATCGTTAACTCGATGTCGATAATTTCTTAATTAACTTGTTATCTATACCAAGTTCTCTATACCTGGATTTATAACTGCTTTGGAATTATCATTTTTAGGAAATTTTGAATAAAATAATTTTAGTATATTGCTAAGGAATGTGAAATAGTGTTAGTTAAGGTTCTCCCTGCTTCAACACAGAAATAATTAGTAATTTTTGACGATTGCATTATTAGTTTTTGACCGCAGACGAAGGAAAACAATTACGCAATAGGTTTTACTAAAATGGAATCACTGCGGCAGATTGCATTTGCTTTCCGTTTTCGGAAGGATGATAATGAGAGATTAATGATGAGAGATGTATGATAATGAATGGGATGATTATAAATGGGACAAGTCAAGTACACCACAACCGCATCGTGAAAACATCGAAGACTTAAGCGGTATTCAAAACTGCAGAATTCGCTTTCGTATTTGCTGTATTCTCTCGAGTCACCATGGCTGGCAACATTTCTAGACTTCTCCTTCTAAGTGGTTCAATGAGTGTCTAAATTGCTCCTGTTCATGAGGGAATAATATAAATGAAAGGTTTGGAGACGTTACAAGATAAGCCACACCAGCCACTGCAAGCCACTTCCTATTTCTAAACGTTAACGTTTTGATTGTAGCAGAAGTATGGCTTATCTTGTTACTACATATTATTATTTATATTTGTGAATGCGTTGAGGGCAGTGACAAGATCAGATACACTTCAACCAAAATCGATAGGCTTGCTGATGACCTGACTGTATGGTTTATAATTCATTTTAGTCTATTACACGCATTCATTGGAATATTTATTGGGCATATTCCGTACTGATACAGTATTTGAAGAGGATGAAATAATCAATCACAATCACCCAACCTATCACCGATCGTCAGAATGATATGGCGCTTCAGTAGTCGTTATTAGCAGTTATACATTCAAAGTCAAGCAAACTTTTCTACCGCGACTGTCTCTGTAAATGCAACTGATGCAATGAAGTGTAACAGACGAACAAACTCCAGTGAATATGGGGGAGAGAAGAAAGCTCCGTGGGAAGTGTTGGCGAGGAAATGTCGAATGCCTATGAACCAGCGTCTTTCAACAATCCTTCCCCCCCCCCCCGACCTCTGCGTGGGAATTGAATAGGGCGTTCGGCCGGGAGCCAGAAAGAAAAATAATTTTCTACCATTAGACCCAAAAATTTGATTTGAACTCGTAATCCAAGAGGGCATAAAAATGACACTTTGCATTCAGTATGGTGGACGGTTTGAGACGCCACAACGATATGACAAACAACTCCTTCCCACTTTGGCTATGTAACAAACAATATACGACTACAATGAGAATTAGCTGTATACTTATTCTCCAAGGGCATAGTGTTTTCGACACACTCAAGAAATTGTACTGCGCAACGTCGACATCTACAGGACGCCATACTTGCGTTTCTGTATTCCGTGTCACACAGACTAATTTATCAAATGTTTTACCTTTGAGCTTATCATATGTGTTTTTCCTTTAACAGTGTTGAACAATCGGACAAAGAATTTGAAGATCTGATTTGTAATAGAAAACAGTACGAAATCTAGTGATCTATTAAGATTAAGGATTGGGTTGGAGCAGAATTTCGTACGAAGAAGAAGATTTTGTTCTTCGTTGAATAAGTCACAAGCATTGAAGATGGTGAACCGCTAATGAAATTTACAAGATTCAAAGACAAAAAAACACACTTTTTTTCGTAGAAGGAGCCAGAAGACGTATCACTTACTGAAAGAAAAGACGTGGTAGAAAAAAATAGTGAAACCTGAACTTGGGCCAAGGGAGGGAGTTGATTTTTAACAATTTTTTTAACAATTTCAATATTCAATAATTTTTGTAAGTACGTTACGTTTCCTTATATTACACTTTGGTATATGAATTATTTGTTTTATAATTTCTTGTATTAAAATTAAATTAAATGTTTTTAAAACTATATTTTAAAGCTTCCTTTTTGAACTTTCAGACTGATCGGAAACAATGTCTTATAACTCAGACATAGCAAAAGATCAAAAACAAAAAAGAACTGTTTAAGAACTGAACTCCTTGTTCCCCAATCAAAACGCAATAAAATATCATGCTGTATCACTTTAGTCTCTCCAATGTATTATATTAGTCCCATCAGGCGGGGATAATTTGATACACAGTTTTGAATTTTTCCAATGTTGTGGTAATTTATGTTATTTTTCACTTTGTACACATCTTTAGCTACAAAATCCATATATTCAGTATTTTTTACATGTGGTTTGTACAAACGGTATAGGTGATAAGGTGAAAAGTTTACATTTCTGTAGCGTTATAGCCCCCATTGACCCTTCATTTTTTCTTCAATTGTTTTGCAATGTGTTCTAGAACCCGGCGTTACCCCTCCCCCTCAACCATTGGTTATCTCAGGGTACATCATTGGCATTAATACGCACATGTTAGCAACAAATGGGATATAACTTCTCAATACAAACATTTCAAAAAATCTTATAAAATGCACTACATAATACACATATGATTTTTCACATTATACAAACGATGGTGTAGATGTATAATTAAAATGAACGGAATAATAAGGAGCCGTCTCAAAATTTATTTTGGATTTCTTCAAGATTCAACAATTTCACAGATAAGGCAACAAAATAGAAGTAGACACAACCTTTCATATTGTTATGAAAGTTTTTGTTTCTAGTTTAGATATGATATTCTTCAACAACGTTAGTCACAAAGAAAGGGAATCAGAAAGGACAAAAACCGGCAAAAGTGGGCTTAGGGCATCAACTGAAGTCACTGAAGAACCTCTGATTGGGAGATACTAGGTTCGAGTCCCGACAGTGACAGCATTTTCAACGCTAGCTTCAAAGCTATGCCGAATTCCGCAGCTGTCTGCAGGAGAATTCTAGCGACCGGCTGCTCTGATAGGTAGTTTTCCGTGGTTTCTCCGATCAACACCAAGTAAATGCCGAAGCAGTACCCTAACAAACGGGCCACAAACCGCACACGCTCTTCCGTTCATCTTCCTTGTCCTTTCCTCACCCGTTACTAGCACACTTGCAGCCATGTGCACTTCTCTACCACACATACCGGGAGACCGGTCTGGAGCTCAACGCTTGTCCCGGTTGGGGCAGTGTACCGCTGATGGGAGATACCTGGTTGGGGAAAATGCCCGGAAGCCGGCGTAGGCCGGTGCCGTATCTCACCATCCAGCGGGGAAAGATCACCGCCACTTCTCGCAATAAACCTTGCACTATACTTACGGAACTAATAACTTAAGCGGTTGACACTGCCCGGAATCATCAGAGACGACTAAATTTAAAAATAAAATAAACGTTAATATTACTGAAAATCCCGCTGCTCTGCGACCGGGAAATTGTAAAGTTGGAACCGTGCACGAAGGGCATGGGGCCATGCACTGGTCCGCTGCAGGTGACGCGAGCCGTCGCGAGAGGAAGTTCCTTATCGGCCGCCTCACCTGTCCGAGCCGCACCCCGCCTCCCCCCGCGCCGCCTGCGTCGGCACCACCGGCCGCTCGACTTACGCAATTAATGGGGGCGACAGCGCGACTATCAGCAGCTCATTAGCCCTGCGCCGCCCCGCCCTTTGACTTGCGTAATCGCCCGCTTCGCCCCCCCCTCCCCCGCCGCGCCTCGCACGCCGCGCGCGACAAGCAAACTCCAGAAAACTATTATCATACCTCGCCCTGCCCCGGCCCTCCGCTTCCCGCACGCAAACAGCCGGAGCAGTCACGAACAATTGAAGGGCCCGCCGCGCCCCCTCTCGACACCTCCGCCCCCCCCTGGCAGCGCCGCCTGAGTGGCGGCGTCAGAAGCCGAGGGGCGCGGATCGATGCCCGGCCGGAGAGGGAACCGCTGTCCGACACGGCCAAGGGCGCCGCAGGGCGCGTAACGACCCTCGACCTCCTCCCCCTCCCCTCCCCTCCCCTCCTCCTTCAGGAGGCAAAAAGCCGCGGGCGCTCGACGGACAGACAGACGCGCGCGGCGGAGCGAAAACCCCGCGCGGAGGAGCAGAACCTGCGCAAGGAACGGGGCAACGAGGGCGGCGGAGGGCGAAGAGGACGGGCAGAGAGCAGCAGAGCACTGGTGGGGAGAGAGGATTGCAGATAAGCCGGAGGGCGGCGGATGGATTGATTACTGATTCCGAGGGCGTCAGTTGCTAAGGTAATTACTTCCGTAAGTGTAGTGCGTGTTTTATCTTGCGAGGTGACGGTGATAATTCCCCGTTCAATGCCGAGATCCAACACCAACTTACATCGACTTGCGGGGAATTTCTCCAACCAGTTTTCTCCCAGTAGCGTGGCACTGCTCCATGCGGAACCTGCATTAAGCTTCCGACAGGTCTCCCAACATGTGTGTCAGTGTAGTACATGTGAGTGTACGTGTGTGCAAGCAAGAGTTAGGATAGGACAAATAAGAGGAAAGAAAAATCGCGCGCGGTCCAAGGATTGTTTATTATGGTACTGCTCTGGCATTTGCCTGGTACTGATCGGAGAAACCATGGAAAACTGCCGATCAGAGCAGTCGTTTGCTAGAATTTGTCCGTAGTGATCAGCGGCTGAAATCAACCTAGCTGTCTAGCCATTGTCGAAAATCTTGCCACCTTCGGGACTCGACCCCTAGGACCCCCGGTCAGAGGCACTGCGGTGACATCAGTTGATGCCCTGAGTCACCTTTGCCGGAGGCGGAGGGCGGCAGAGGGATGGCGAGCCGTGACGGACGTGTCGTGCTGCGATGCCATCAACAGTTGACCTCGCTGCGGTTGCTGGGTCGTCCATCTGTTGGCACGCAACGTTTGACTTGGTGACCTTGTAAGTCGCCTTCTTTAATGTTGTAGCTGACTCTGGTTATTCAGTGTTATCGATTTGGGATTGCACGTGTTTCAATTGCTTGAAGAAGCTTCCAGTCAATATTTACGATCTCGTTCGGTTCATTGGGTCGTATAGTTACAGTTTTCGAGTGAAATACTCTGAATAACTGTTTCTATTTAAGATATTCAGAATAAACGCATTGCTACTGCGTTTGTCTGAAAACACCTTCGGAAGGATAGAAATGGTAACAATTATTGCATATTATATTAGTTTTCTCGTAAAGTTGTAAATAACAAAATAATAGTGCCTCAGACAAGGAAAAGTGTACAGCCAATGAACAAGGTTTTTGGTGACTTAACATTATAATTCCAATGACTAGAGATTTTTGAGAAACAAACTTATGCGTACGATAGTGGATAACATCTTTAGAACGATTTTTTTTAATTTCTCGTCCTACGAAGTTCTTCATAAAAAGAAAAAGTTACGTAATCAGACGCAGGAAAACTACGATTTTTTTGTTTCAGAAACTGAACGATAATCTCGATGAGTGCTCCTTAATTGTAGTGTAAATATTGCGTTCAATCACTTAACTGAAGCTCGTCGTACTACTGCTTTCGTAAGTGTACAGCGACCACAACAACATGCCGCACGCTCTCACTGACTCCGCATTCTGTTTATTTCCTCCCCGCAGGCGCCACTCAAAGCTCTCAATCCGGCTGGGGCGATCGCCGCGCCAATATTCCTAGGAGGAGCGTTCATTTCGCCTTTTTCCCTCCCCATCTCCTCCCACGCGCCCTTTGTTCGGCCAGCGCCGTCCGCGGGGGACACGGCCGGGACACGTGTCCGCCTGTTTGTCCCTCGACCGCCCCCGGGCGAAGGCGCTTTAATAATTCTTCCCCTGCGCCCGCCGCTGCGTCATTGTCCTCTGGGGTCGATCGCCCGAGAAGACACGCGCCCTCCACTTGTCCTCCTCCCACCCTCTCGATCACCCTCACTCCCACCACCCTAGATCTGTCACTCCCTCTCTCACCTCTCCACTCTCTCAGTCACCCTACTTCCTCCTCCCCACCCACACGGTCACCTCACCTTCCTCCCACCCCCTCCCTCTTGGTCATCCTACCCGGCTCCCACCTCCTCTCGCTCATCTTCCCCTCACCACCCAATCCTCTCAGTCACCCTCCTCCCATCTTCCCAACTTCTCAGTCATCCTCCTCCCACCTCCCCGCCCTCTTGGTCACCTCACCATCCTCCCTCCCCTCCCTCTTGGTCATCCTACCCCTCTCCAAACCTCCTCTTGGTCAGCCTCCTCCCATCTTCCCCACCCTCTCAGTCATCCTCTTGCCATCTTCTCTCCCTGTCAGTCATCCTCCTCCCATCTCCCCGCCCTCTCAGTCACCTCACCTTCCTTCCACCATCTCTCTTTTGGACATCCTACCTCTCCCAACTCCTCTCGGTCACCCTCCTCCCATCTTCCCCACCCTCTCAGTCATCCTCCTGCCATCTTCTCTCCCTGTCAGTCATCCTCCTCCCACCTCCCCACTCTCTCGGTCGCTACACCCCCTCCCATCTCCCCTCCCTCGCGATCATTCCTCTCCCTCCCACATTACCCAGCCTCTCAGTCACCCCCTATCTCCCCTTTCCCCGTTCCATAGGTACCTTCAGTACTTCCGATCCCGTTTCCAGTGGTGTAATTAGGGTGTACATTTGAGACCTCTCCTACAATTACCTCCCAATATCAACACCAGATTTCTAATACAAAAACGTTTTAGTGTGCGTAATTTACTGTGCATCATTTGGCCTTTTTGTACTACCAAAATGTGCATGTCGAAAGATGAAGGCTTTGGCATTACGTTCTTATGATGTTTAATCAAGACAAATTGTACTAATTCACGGTGAATATTATTTATATTATCTATTTGTAATGTTATTTTGCTACATTTTCATCTCAACTTTCACCTGATATCCGAGAATTCACAGAAGGATTTTCTTTCTTATCTAAAACCGAGGATCCTTTTCATTCTTTCACATGGCTTGAGCATCAGTCCATCTCCACATTTCAAGAATGTGGGAGGGAACGACTTATGACAGGGAGATAAACATGTGTTTTTCCGTTTCCGAACTGCCGCAATATCCGTTTGAAGTGTATTGTAAGAAATATTGATCAGCGAAAGAACCAAAAATTCTTATTAGTATTATCTGGCGTATCTACGAGTATTGAAGCGAGGTAAAAAGTCGTCCGTTATCGAAACTTGAATATGGAAAATTCCCATACATTTTCCATACTCCAGATGCTAATGCATCTACTGCAAATATTACTAGCTGAAACAACCCGACTTTACCGCGTATTTAACACGAGCATCTATTAATCAGCCCGCTCCGCCAACCTCGCGCAGTGCACGTGTTGTGCCTTCGCACGTCATGGCCGCCCCTTCTACCTCACGCATCCTGCACATTCTACAATCTCCGTTCGCTCCAATTCCTTCCTCCCTTGTCCAACTCCACCGTCCTCACGCATCACCCGGCAACAACCACGCATACATGTATTGCGGGTAGTATGGTTTCCCGAAATCGTGAACTCCCTTTAGGTGTTTTTTTTTTCTGTTCAAAAGTATTAGAACTTAATTTGGAAACATTATTTGCATGGTTTAAACATTATTTGCGTTTCTTGGTGCGCGCGCACACACACACACACACACACACGCACACACGCACGCACACACACACGCACACACGCGCGCGCACACACACGCGCACACACGCACGCACACACGCACACACACGCACACACACACGCACACACACGCGCACACACACACGCACACACACACGCACACACACACGCACACACACACACACGCACACACACGCACACACACACACACGCATACACTCTTTCATCTTTATTATGTAAGACATACAAGGCAATATTAATAAGAGGAACTCCCCTCTTTGGGGCTGGCAGTGAGCCAGCGCCCCTTTCTCCGGTCGGCCAGGTGAAGAGAGCTCCGTTCGGAGGATACTCCAGAAACCCTTCGGCCCTTTGTCGCCTCGCTTCCCAGCTCAGCCCTGAGCCAGAAGGGCTGAGGACGCGGACAAAAACGTGCGCGCGCCCTGCATTCTGAGCGAGGCACCGCTCGGCGCAGGCACCACCTACCCTCGCCCCGCCACCCCTCGCCGCGCCACATCGCGCCGCGCCACATCGCGCCGCGCCACATCGCGCCGCGCCACATCGCGCCGCGCCACATCGCGCCGCGCCACATCGCGCCGCGCCACATCGCGCCGCGCCACATCGCCCCGCGCCACATCGCCCCGCGCCACATCGCCCCGCGCCACATCGCCCCGCGCCACATCGCCCCGCGCCACATCGCCCCGCGCCACATCGCCCCGCCACATCGCCCCGCCACATCGCCCCGCCACATCGCCCAGCCACATCGCCCAGCCTCGCCGCTCAACTCGTTTCAATTCAGTGATGCCTTATTTTGCGCGGCGAGGCCATTTTATTTACAACTTTCACTTTCGTGGCCGCTTCGTCCGCGTTGGACCGACGAGAAGAATTCGATGGCGCGGTGCACGTGCGTGCCCACGCAGTCGCCGGGCAACGAGCGCCGCGGCGGGCGCGCCCTCGCGGCCGAAGGCAACGAGCGACTCGCGCAATCAGCGCCACCCATCTCGTGCGCCCGCGTGCGTGGAGGGCCCTTCGGCCGAGGGCCTCGCCCAAGCCCTCGCCAAACGCACATTCGGGCGCGCCCTTTGCGTGCGCTGTGGGGAGGGCGACGGAGGTATTCGCTGCTTACTGACATGTATGAATTCGCTGCCTGGCTCGCCCCAACGGAAGACG
Source organism: Teleogryllus occipitalis (assembly GCA_011170035.1). Taxonomy (NCBI): domain Eukaryota; kingdom Metazoa; phylum Arthropoda; class Insecta; order Orthoptera; family Gryllidae; genus Teleogryllus; species Teleogryllus occipitalis. The sequence goes on from BLKR01005270.1 coordinate 57,904, forward strand.
TCGCCCAGGCATCGCCTAGTGCCATTGAAACAGTTCTCATTTTCGTCTCTCCCCTCTCTCTCTCACACGCCTCTCCATTATTCTCTTCCATCTCTTTTTCTCTTCTCTTGTATTCCCCTTCTCCTCCATCTCCCCTCTCTTTCCCTCTCTCCTTGATCTCTCAAACTTTCCTCTCTTTTTCATCTCTCCTCCTCTCGTCTCTTCCCTTCCCCTCACCTTCTCTCCTCTTCCCTCATCCTCCTTCCCTCTTCTCACTTTTCCTCCTCTCACTCCTCTCTCTCCTTTCTGTCTCCTACAATGCCCTATTCCTCCTCTCCTTATCTCCATCCCCTACTGCCACCCTCAACAGACTTTATTCATTCTCCCGCAAACCATTGTTTTTCCTTTTATATAATTACAAAGCTAATTATCTATTACTATATTAAACTATCTAACTATAATTATATTAAAATGTAATCCTATTGACTAAAAATCTGTCCATGGACAAATAACCTAAGACGGTACCGCGTCTCTAAAACAAACTCAACCACTCTAACAGACCTCTCTGCAACTCTCAGAGAGCTTAGGCTCAGTATCCTCTGCCACAATCTGACTTTTAGGGTAGCCCTCGACATCAATAATGCATTTATCATCCTTGAGACGGTCTTTACTTGTTTCTGGAAATTCATTAAATTATCACGTGCCAACTTTCCCTGAGGCAGCTTGATTCTTAATGTTCTTAAGTCCCGTCTTATTTCGACCTTCTTCTTGGCCTGCAACTTCTTCACAATCTTTTCAGGTGTCCCTTTTTCATCCTTGTCTATTTGGCTAGGATAAAAACTTTCAGGAAATCAGAAAATAAAAATTATTACTTGACTTTATTACAAAAGATTTATTTGGGGTATGATAGCATTTTCCCCCCAAGAAAGTTCCTCGTACTAATTGATCCAGCAATGGAATAAGGATTGTGGGGCCGAGTTAAAGAAAGTGCAGACTACCAAAACTGGCTCCATTATCGGACAGTTTGTAAATAAAAGTACATAACGTAAATACTATGTATCTCTTAAACTTTTTTGTAAAAATTTAAATAGCTTCACACGACATTTAATGCGACAAAATCTTTCCGACAACCTGAACCACATCGTCTGGGTATCATCCAAAATATAACAGAACATCTAAAAATATTTATTAAAAATATAACCTGTGGCCCTTGAGGAACACGAAAATCTAGGATGAAGGGTCTAGGACACATCGTTTCCGTTTCTGAATTTACGTCATAAAACGCGTGTTACTTATTGTATTTGCACCATCCATCTTCTTTATTTAATAAACTACAACTCTCGGCCTGAACTATTCTCTGTCTAGACTCTCGACCTTAACTGTATTTAACATACTCGTAGGAGGTTTTCACCAATCCAGCAAAAACACATTTACAGAGTTTTGGGTGATAGATTGTACTAAATTGTAAAAATTGTTAGCGTATCATATTTAGAAAGCATATATTTTGAATACTACAGATTAAAAAAACTTACATTCTTGCAAGTGTAAGTATTATTATTGTAACAAATACATATATTACACCTCGACAGCGTTCCATTCTTTTATAAACCGTAGTATGTGTAATATAGCAAATATTTCACGCGCTTTCTACGGAAACAACACACTGATGAACACATACAGAATAAACTTTCACTTTTAGATTCAGTTTGTTTCAGTAGGTTAAGTTTTACTGAACACTGGAAAGGCGGTGAACGGAGAGACGGGGAACGGAGAGGCGGGGAACGGAGAGGCGGGGAACGGAGAGGCGGAGAACGGAGAGGTGGGGAACGGAGAGGCGGGGAACGGAGAGGCGGGGAACGGAGAGGCGGGGAACGGAGAAGCGGGGAACGGAGAGGCGGGGAACGGAGAGGCGGGGAACGGAAAAGCGGGGAACGGAAAAGCGGGGAACGGAAAAGCGGGGAACGGAGAAGCGGGGAATGAAGAGGCGAGGAATGGATTGGCGGGAGAAGGAGAGGCGGGGAATGTGTTAGCACAGAAAGAGAGGCGGGGAGATGGAGAGGCTGAGAACGGAGAAGTCGGGAATGTAGGGGCGGAGAGATGGTGGCAGGGAGATGAAGGTGTAGGGATGTATGAAAGCAGAGCACCAGCGAACCTTGGTGCCACGCGCCGTGGGCCGGCCCGAGAATGAAGGTCGATACAAGTCGCAGGGGGTGGGTGAGGAGGGGCGGGGCGGTGCAGGGGCGGCGCAGGGGCGGGGCATCTTTACAGCGCCGCCGCCACGTAAATCACGCCCCCGAAGGCCGCCCGCCCCGCCCCACCTGCGCCCAGCCGCGAACACTTCCAAATTCTTCCTTCACCTTCAGGTGCACAGCGTTAAAAACGGGCAGCCATAAATGTGATCCAAAACCAACTTGTACATCGTACCTATTTCATGTTGTTTAAACTTGTGTTTACCTTCAATATTGGCCTGCTCTTCTGCAAAACATTTTTGAAAAAAAACGAATGAATTACATTTTACATCAATCCACTTTTGCTGCTAACATCTTTATTTCAAATAAGCCGGTAGTCACAATCTCAAAACTTATGTATAAGCCAAGGGTATAGCTATATTTGTAACTCCTATACCGCTCGACATTCATTTTGTATTAAGTAATTTAGTTTTCTGAATCGCAATGAATTGACGGATGATTCATCTCGCAAACATCGTCATACCACTTCTCGTTTGAGAATTGAGACGCAGAACTTTGTTTCCTAAGTGAATATACTATCATACAAGTAACCTGCAGCAGCAAGAACGCAGTTGAATAAACCCCACAAATGGTTTTCCGAAACGTAACGGGACCACTGGTTCAAAAGAACAAATAAAACACTTTCGTACAACACTATAATAAGTAAATATTTTTATCGGTTACATGCGTCTTTAACCCCTGTTTCATGTAACCCCGCAGGTTTGTTAAGTGCACTTGTATCTAACCTGTATGTTAAGAAATTTAACATTCTTAGCAGAAGGTTTTAACATTCTTACCAACGTAAACTATTATCGATTCATCGCAAGTCAAATGTTTGTTAAGAAAAAACATCGCAATGTACAAAACATAAGATTCAAACAATTCAGAAGTAATTTACAATGGTTTGGAGAATAATTATTCGTAAATGTAATATTATTAATAGCACAATTAGAAAAATGTGTATTACCTCAGTAAATGTATATTCACCTCATTTTCCTCACATTTCATCAAATGAAACTACTGCGGTAATCATATTTCTGACGATTTGAAAGTGTCGCCACTGGAAGTGGCGCGCCAATTTCCTAACCGACCGTCATTTCTTTAGGTATTTTTAGGTCCAGGAGAATTATTTGCATCCAATTTTCTCGAACCACTGTATACGAATATTGTTTATATAGATATATTGCAAGCAACAATATCGTACATACGAATATTGTTTATATAGATGTATCGCAAGCAACAATATCGTACTAACGTGCCGCAGCAACAGAATGCATGTGTTTACTATGGCAATAATGTCGTACATTTTCGCATAATTCGTGAGATTTAATGGTGACCGATAAAATGCTGAACATACCGCAAAATGTTACAGTGCCATTACTGCCTCGTCCAAATTAAAAATCTCTGCTCCGCTACGCTCCGCCTCGTATTTTAACTTTTGGCCTTGGCAGCAATAACACTCATAACATTTCTAGGTATGTTAATAGCTATAACAAAACGCGTTTTCACGAATTACCCAGAGTACCAAGAACAGAAATTGTCGTTCCCTCATGCAACACGTGAATAGCAAATGTTTAATGGCTCGTGTCCTCTTCCTTGCAGCCATGCTGTTGCATGATGTCAGCTGTATTGTAAGCAGCAATGCCTGAGCACGAGAATGATACGTGCTGCATGATTTATTTTTTACATATGCCAATGTCAGCCACAATCGAAACTCTTTCATTGTTTTTCGAGATATGTTCTGGATATGTGACTAAACCATTCACCCCTCTCGAGGAGTAGGAGGCTGTACAAGGTTCCTTCAATGTGTTCGGTTACTGAAAATTGATCATAGAGCAATATATTCTTCAAATGTAACATACGAAGTTCAGTCTTCCTCGTGACAAGTAGGAGACCATTTTGTCAGAAGAATATTTCGTCCTATCTCTAGTCTCTTCCGTGTCTAGAAACTATTAATTTTGTAAAGAGACACGGCAACGTTGACTTTCCATTTTTGTAATTAATATAGTGAAGGTTTGCGAAGGCTTAAAAGCTATTATGAATGAGTTTTGTTGAAGTTGCTAAGTTTGTAACTAATCAAAATGATTATTTGTAGAATAATAAAAGACTCTTTATTGTAACTACAATGTATATGCTTGATTGTTGGAGTAACATACGAGGGGCATTCAATAATTAAAGATACAAATTGGTCTGGAGAAATAAAGGTTTATTTTTGCAAAACATGACTTTTCCTACTTGTCAATATAATTCTCATCAACATTTATTCAGTTGCCTCAGCGGGTTACCAGCTTCTTTTATACCCGCTACAAATAACTTTTTATCTTGGTGTTTGAACGAATTTCCCACAATATGTTTGATATTCTCATTATCCTGAAACTTATTTTCACTTAATGCCTCCTTCACAGGACCAAACAAATGAAAATCAGATGGTGGTAAATCCGGGATGTAAGGGGATGAGGCAGAACCTCCCAACCCTATTTTGTCGATGATTTCACGTGTTTGTTGAGCAGCGTGTGGGCGTGCATTGTCTTGACGGAGAATCACATCTTTCCTCTGAGATCCACGACGTTTATTTTTTATGGCTGGCTTCACATTGTTCAAAAGCGTATCTGAGTAGTATTGGCTATTTATTGTACGATGTTCTTCGAGATAATCACGAAACAACGCACCTGCAGGGTTCCAAACCACCGTCAACAGGACATTTCCTGCTGTTGCGGCCAGAACGTTGTTCGTCAGTAACCGAATCTCGACCAATACAGAATTATTCTACCCACTTGCAAAAACTCCCGCGGTTCATAAAAGTTTTATCACACATTTTAGTCATTCTAGAGTCGTATTAGTTGCACCTACAGCAAGTTAAAAAAGAATTATAGAACATTGTTCAACCAATGTGAAATTTTCAAGTGGACACGCCATTTATGAACTTAATTTTGAGGTAATAAACACATCAATTATGATCCTTCACAGTGACTCATCCCAGTGATTCATCCCAGTATTTAGTCTGAAAAAAAATCACTAAACTATTTTCTGTCTAAAAGCACTTCTGGTTTCAAATATAACTACATACAGGTCTATATACAACACACAGGATAAATATAAATGTTTGTAGTTCAGAGAATAAGCGTGAATGCAAAATAAACAAAGAAACTGTGTAAACAACATTCTTCAAAGACCACTGGTCAAAATATAGGTTTGTTTAAGAGATGTAGTAGACAAATTTAGGAAACAGGCTGCCAGAAGTGTTTAATTAATAACAAATGTGTTGTTTTTATTTTCTTAATGCTTATTGAGAAAGTCAAAATAGCAAATCGCGTAACGTAAATTTGATATATCACCACTTTTAAACCAAATTTTGGCCATACCACGATAGAACATATAATCGAGTTTACGGATTAGTACCTTCGGAAGTACTATATGTTCGCCTCTACCAGAATATCAAGGCGACATCACACATGCGACATTTGGTGAGTCCCAAAATAGTGCTCACCGAATCCTGAGTAGTGAGGATGGGTTGCAGGTGCATTGTAGATCACTAATTTTGCAGTCATCCCGCAGGGCAAGTCGGTCTTACTAGTGTCAAATCAAAGGAAGCGAGGACATCTACGAATCAAGGTGGGTATGCCGAATACTCACCGAATGCCGCAAGTAAGGCAACACATCTATACATTTGGAGCCGTTTTTGAGAAAATCTGGAAAATGTCCGGGGCGCTTCAAGTAAAGTACCCCCAAATTTTAGAGAATGTTTTTCAAAATTTCAAAGCTTCAACTAGATCCAGATACACCTGGGATTTTTCAATTTGAAAAAGATCGTACAAACGGTTTAGGCGATAGGAGTGTTCACAGATGGACGGACAGACGGACGTTTTGCTTCCAATTAATTTTTCAGTATCAAGGACCCACAAAATAGGGAATCTGGCTACACTATGTGCTATAGAATTTTTTCTCTTAATTCAGCAATTTTATGCACGTTTTTGTCATCAGAGCACAGCAATGAATTTTTCCGCGGAAAATCCGCCATTTTTTCGCACGGCATTATATAACTTTCTTTAACTACGTATATTACTCCCTATATACGTACCCTTTCCCTCACAAAATTGGCCGGCCAATTTTTGTGAGAAAAAGGGTACATTTTACAGACGTGACAGACAAGTCAAAAAATTCGAAATTTTCATATTCGAAATTTTTGAAATACAAAAAGATACAGCAATATGGCGTTCATGTGAAGGCTAGGGTTTGATTGGCACTAACTTTACCAAATATTTAAAGAAAAAATTTGAAGCCGTTTTTGAGAAAATCTTGGCTATGTTATTTTTTTAAAATTGCAAATATTGCATGCACTATTTCATCAAAACTAATAAATTTTCTAAAAAGTCTACATGATCTAATTGAAAGAACGACTTTCATTTGAAGGAAAAATCTATCTTCAATTTTGTAGTTGTAGGAAGACGCCCGAAAAAATCAAACTTTTGCAATTTTCCAAAATTCAGAGTTAACCGTGAAAATCTGAAATATGCCACCTTTACAAGTGTATTTTGCTCTTATCTTAAAATAAATTTAAAGAAAAGATTTGAAGCTATGTTTGAGAAAATTTTGAAAACGTCCGGGGCGGTTTATGTAAAGTACCCCCAAATTTTAAATAATGATTTTCAGAATTTAAAAGCTTCAAAATCAGCTTCAAAATCAAAATTTAAAAGCTTCAGAATTTAAAAGCCAGATCGTTAAGGGATTCTTCAATTGGAAAGAGATCGTACGTATGGTTTTGGCGCTAGTAGTGTTGTAGACGGACGTTTTGAAAAAACGCTTTTTCAGTATCAGGGGACCCCAAAACGTGTATTTTCGTTGAAATCTCGAAATCGATGTTCCACAACATTACATAACTTTCTCTTTACTACGTATATTACTCCGTATATACGTATGTATACGAGAAAGTAAACAGAGCAAAAATTTACAAGTGGAGGTCACTATTGTGACATACCAAAAATGACTGATTTTATTCAGGAAAATAAAGGTCAAAATGTTGTAGATATTGCAAAAGACGTGGGTTTCTATGGTGCAGATACACAGATGATATACCATAGCAACGCGAGTTTGTCCTGAGACGTGGATTTCTATGGTGCAAATACACAGAGGGTACACCATAGCAACGCGAAAAAAACAAAAGAGAAAAAACTCGCAGCGAGCTTTGAAGGGTGGACCAGATTGGGAATTAGGGCATTCCGACTCGTGTTGTGGTGGTGAGCGGATCGCTTGGGTGGTTTTTCTTGAGGTTAATTATCAAATCGGGACTTTCCATTTTATTCTATTACTTTCTTAATATTTGTCACATTATGTATTCCAAAAACTTTATCATTTGAATCCTTCATTGACATACTTGAAAATAGAATAATGTCATCTATATAAACTACAGTAGTTTCTCTAAGTTACTAGCAATTATCTTATTTAAATACTGAATCAGAGCTGCTGCAGTGTTCTTCAAACCAAAAGGGACTCTTTGAAATGAATATATAACTCCTTCAAAAATAAAACTTACCTGTTTTTGTGATTCCTTTTCAATTGGTAATAGCCAATAATTAGCCGTAAAATCCATACCAGTAAATATTTGAGCACCCTTCAACTTTTAGAATATTTCTTCAAATTTAACAGAAGTGTCTCTATATGGTACTGTCACCTGATTGAATCTTCTAGCAACCAGACGTAATCGTCTTTTACCATTTTCTTCTTTACAATAACTATCAGATTATTAAATGCAGTTACAGATTTAACAATGATGTTATTTTCCATCATTTCTTGAATTAATCTCCTTACTTCTACATGATAAACCTGAGGTATTGAATATAGCTTTCCTTTAAATTTCGTCAGATCTATCAACTCTAAGCTAAACCCGTAATCCTTGACCGGTTCTCGTGATACCATAAATATATCTTGATAACGATAACAATTCTTTCAATTTAATAACATTTTCTAAACAAATGACTTCTTCCAGACCTTCAAGTTTTATATTTACATCCTCTTTCTTTAACTGCATTGAAGATTGTTCCCGTGTTCTTAATTCTTCAGTATCATCAAGTATCTAAACACTAGAAATGACATTCACAGAATTATCGAAGTTTACTGTACCTTCCTCAATTCATATAATTGTCTTATAATTCTTTAATGTGTCTATCCCCATGATTTCATCTCTTATTAAACCCTCAACTATCAAACACGCAAACTCGTAATTATTACCATTAATTTCAACGTCCAACCAAACTTGTTTTTCTATAAAACATGATGTCTTTATATTAGCCATAGGTAATTTAATTTTGCGAGCTGGTAATTCAGCAAGATTTACTCCCCTCTTCTTAAAATCATTATATACATTCAACGACATTGCATAAATCACGCTTTCTGTATCAATTAATATTATAAGTTCTTTCCCCCGACCATAAACTTTTAATATAATGCATTTAGCAAGTTTACTTGTATTCCTTTTACCACGTTGCTTATTATGTAATTCATCGTTATTCACAATATAATTCTCTATAGTTTGTACCCAGTGTCGTTCATGTGCGAGTTGGTTCGGGGTTCGATACCGGGTACTCAACTCTACTGAACCTTATTAGTTTAACGTATTCGAGCCTACTGAAGTCCTTACAGATTCTATTTGCACTTGGTGTGTTCCAATTATATCAGATACTCTTCGATATCTTACATTATCATTATTATTATTTCTATCTTCATACAATATTTTACAAATTTGTAAATATGTGTTCTTTTCTTCCATACCTCTATTCTTTTTTCTTCTCTTTCCCTTTAGAAGTAATTGGACTACTTTGAACATTAATAGCATTAGTTGTCACTTTATCTCGTATGTCATAACTTCGTCATATCGATCTAATATATTCACAAACTGTTCCATGGACGATATTGTTACAATATTTAAAGCATTTTGTAAATTGAAAGGTAACTGTCGTATGATAGTTCGAATAATCTCTAAATCAGTCATTTGTGCATCAGCTGCTATAGCTGTTTTCTTTATGGCAAAGTCTTGCAAATATTGTCCTACTCCTTTCTTAAATTTATGTAATAAAATAGACATTTTAAAATTAAATCTCTGTTCATTCTAGTATTTTGCTTTAACTCGCGTTATCCATTCATCATAACTTCTAAATTTTGCTTTTCCGAGACACATGTGATAAACTAATTTTAATCGAAATTTATCTGGAACATTATTCATTAATAAATAACTAACAACTGCTCTTAGAAAGGTTCAAGGTGCGTCTTTTGAATCCCCTTCAAGCGTAAGATCTGGTGGAATTTGCCAGTTTGTTGCTTCTCTAGGTGCTACTTTCAGCTAGGTTACTTCTCTAGGCCAATGGCGGGGCTGCAGTGGCGGGAGGGACGAGATACTTCCTCAGCGACGATACCCTGCTCCCTGATACCAAAAAAGTGGAGTTTTTCAAAATGTTTGACCCTCTGTCCCTCTGTGAGGAGCACGAGCGCCCAAATACTTGTTTGTTTTTTTTCAAAATGAATATTATAGGGCGATCTGACCCAACTCGAAGCTCCATGATTTTGAAAAACGTTTTTTATATCTTTGAAGTACTTTATATGAAGCCCGTAGAACATTTTCGAAATTTTCTCATAAATAGTTGGAAATTAATTCTTTAAAATTTGTGTATTAACAAAGAAATGCAGTAGGACCAATTATCATCGTTAAATCTGAATTTTTAGAAATTGCAAAAGTTTCATTTTTTTGGTTTCTTCCTACAACTACAATAGTACTGAACATTATATTATTATTAAAAAATAATAAAAACAAGATTTCCTAAAAAACTACAAAAGCATTTCAAGAAAAATTATGGAGTAGAGTTGATGATAAATGCACCGTATAAGATGACATAATAGTACATTATGAAAGAATGATGTAATGATGGGTAATAATACACAAGTGTGATATTACGATACGTACGAGCGAGTATCGTAAACTTCACACGAGTGTATTAATACCCATTACATCGAGTTTCATACGGTACTTTTTCTACGACTTTTATAAGTTAAACTTTTACATTGAATTGTTTCATGGCAGTTGACGTCCAGGATTCAGCCAAGGCCACCTAGCGGATAACTACCCTACATGTCGCAGGTGGCTTTGGTTTGAGAATTGGTGCGAGAGAATACAAAAGTTGCTCTTACAATAATTTCGAGGTCACCATTTTCGCTTTTACTCATATTTCTGAAGGTACCAACTTCTCCTCTAGTTCACTAGACAATTTAAACTAAAGAAATGGCCGGTTTTAAAGGCCATGGCCATGCCACCCACGGCAGCAACATATAACATACAATAACTTGCGTTCTCATTTTAACGTCAGTCGAATGTTCCCTCCATCACTACCACTGTGCTAGTCAAATAGGATCAAAGTGAAATTACGATCCAATTTATTTTAAATAATATTCCACATACAAATTACTGATAGTAAAATAAATTAAAAGTGATAAGCATAATATAATATTCAATGCAATTTTAATGTACACAATCAAACAAAACATTTACTAGAACGATTCTCAAAGATTAATGATATCTCAGTACATAGTTTGCAAGCTCCTCTGTAATTGGGCAAGAACCTGTATCATAATGAAATCTGTATCATAATGCAACGGGTTGGAGACATCAAATGATAGAATTATACAATGGGAGTAGAAAAACACTATTTGCTGTATTCTTTTGTTTTTTAAATAATTACAAAAATTTAGGGTTTTTGATACCTTTATCATGTCTCCAATTTTTTACATTGACATCGATGTATGTACATTATTGCATGTGTGAGTATATATTCTTCAAATAAGGTTTGGTAAAGTTTTTCGAAGGATATTTTGAAAAAGAACAACACTTTTATGATAGTATCAGGGGACCCCAAAACGTGTGTTCCTGTTGAAATCATACAAATAAATTTCCCCTGAATTACATAACTCACTCGATACTACGTATACTACTCCGTTTTCTTTTAACATTTTTGTAAGGAGAGTGCTAAATGTACTGAATAACATGACATTAATTACTATTTTGATTTCTTCTTTCAATTTTTTCAGAATGACACTAATATATTTTTTAATACACTAATGTCGTTAAAACTTAAATTAGGAAATTATTGATACATTATTCCATTTGAGAATAGAAGAGATTCAAATGATTTCCTAAGAAGGTTTCCGAAAACTGAAAAGTTTCCTGTGAAAATGAGCTGAAATTGCGCATATTCAGAAATGTTCAACGATATTTTTTCAAAAACAAACTCCTAACTTTTCAACAAAAATTTGCGTATACGTCCATGTTTTATTCTTTTGTAATATTATTTAAGTCATATTTCAGTTATACCGTTAGAGGACCGAAAAAATCCAGTAAACTTCTCACCATAGCACTTAATACGCAGTTTTAACTGTTTTTTGACGTAAAATAAATAAATAAATTTAAAAAATATTCGGGGAATAGCGTCGGGCAAAACAGAAAAGCTTGTCCAGAGTAAAGAGATTGGAATACTGTAACTAAAAAGTACATTCCATTCTGTAGCATCACTAACTCTACTTCTAATATAAAGAGTACTAATTTAAATCTTCCATGTCAATTTACGGCAAACTATCCTGTAAAGATCATAGAGCGAATACACTAACAATATTTGTTTTTTTTCAGTTGCTGTTTCCTCGTGTAGTATTTTTTCCATAGTGAAAAGAAATAATAGTTGTTGAGAATCAATTTTATTTTGAAGTTCAAACGATGTGCAAGTGAAGTTCAACAAGATAACATGTTCTAATGCTTTGACAGTGGAGCAATGATAAAGCGTTGCTTGCCACATGAATAATGAGAACTTAGCAGGCGGACTTATTAAAGAGCAAGTTCATCTTACATCAGCATCGCAAGTCGTGATTAGTTCTCGCGACTTTGCAGAACAATAACATTTTCTAAAGATATTTTTATAACTTTTTACCTTCTCGCCTTATGAATACTTCGTATGAAGAGAATATTATGTAATCGTGCGCCAGAAAACGGCGAAACGTTTTAAGTAGAATTCTACATCCACAATTGGTATGAAGATATCAACAAAAAGTCTTTTGTTTAACGAGGAAAAAAGTATTTAGACAATATTTAAATAAAAGCTGTTTGACACATTTGCACACGTGCGTTAATTCAGTAAACGAACATAATAAGTAAAGATTAACTACCGTCCTAATGTCATGTTCTGTGAATTTCTTTTGACATTGGCGTCGCTGACCTTGATTAGCTCGAAGCGCTGATTTCCCGGCTTTGCAAAACAATTAAATTTTCTAAAGATGTTTTATGACATTTTTAAGTAGACTTTTAAATCTACAATCGGTATGAAGATAACAATAAAATCTTTTGTATTATGAGGATAAACTCTTAAAGCAGACGGTATTAAAATAAAAGGGGATGATGTATGGGCACACGTGCCTTAATGCAATAAAAGAACACAATAGATTAACTACCTTTCCAATGCCATGTTCAGTGAATTTCTTTTTAACTTCATGATCACGTATATTCAGCAAAAATTCTTTTGTATAAGGAGGAAAAAGTATTGAAACAGACAATAATTAAATAAAAGGTGCCTGACGCATTTGCACACGTGCGTTAATCCAATGAAAGAACACAATAGATTAACTACCTTTGCAAGGCCATGTTCTGTGAATTTCTTTTTAACTTAATGATCACGTTTACTAACTTGAGGAATGCCATTATGAATGTTGAGTATATAAATTAAAATAAGTGGACAATGGAATTATACTTTCAGTCGACAGGTGATAGCAGTATGTCACGCTTCGCAGTCTGTGTTGTGTTCCTGGTACTGATGGTCCTGGCAATGGCAAGAGGAGCACAAAGCTGTGTCCTCTTGCCGGTAAGATATTAGTAGCATTAAGCTGACTGCCATTAGCATTAAGTGTGACTGTCTAATTTGAGTAACTGTAAATAGAAGCATGATCAATACAATTCAGTGGTAAGTTTTTAATCCTGCATCAAATGCGGACGATCTCTCAGATGACTGAATTGTCTTCGGATAAAAGTGCCATAAAAGTTCCAGAACACCTTACCAGAATAGTCTGAATTAAATCGTGTGCAGCCCAGCATCCCGCGGATTGGGGCATGCCGAACCATATATTACCGACACAGCTCTCTAAAGTACATAATCTATTATTAAATATTGTAATTTATTAAAATTTTAAAATTTGAATGTCAGTTAACATATATATAATGCCTGTTTTTGCCTAAGATACCCAATAGTCAGTTTGTGAAGCAAGGAAAATTCAAATTCAAATGATGAAAGATCATCACGATTACTTGAATAAACTTTTATTGGCTTAGTTTAGCTCAGGGCCAGCGTTGCTCCCGACTGCAGTGACTAGAGTTTCCAACCGTCCTGCATTTGGGAGGACAGTCCATCCATTGATGTACACTGGTCTCTCGTCCTTTGTATTTCAAATGTCCTCCTTTTAGTAAATTTTTGTTTTTTAAAGTTTTGTAAGCATTTGTTGTCATTTATTTTATCACATGGCTAAAATATATTACGTTGTTTCGTTTATTGTTTCATTCACAATACAAACCATGACTGTCGTTTTTCTGAACGCTGACACTCACATATGCCACACGCATGCATGGACGTGTGTCTGTCTAGTGACTAAAAAAAAGACGCTCAGACCATCTTCATCTATATTTTGTGACCGAATGTTTTCACTTGAATTGTTGGCAACCTTAGCAGCGACTCTGACCGGGAGGTCTTAGGTTTAGAGCATGGCTTCGTCTTGTTTAGAGAAAGTCATGTTTAAAGTTACGACGGTGAAAGAGCTTCGGTACTGACTACGTAGCTTGGTCGAACTCAGCTCCTGTCTGGAGAAGAATTCAGGCGACCGGCTGAATTTATATATTACATTACCTGTTATATATATATATATATATATATATATATATATATATATATATATATATATATATATATAACATTATCTATACATTATTGAATTTGTAAGTACAAGTACTTTAAATGATTTGAAATGAAGTCTCCGGAAAACACTAATGTTTTTGTGAAAATTATCTCAAAATTGCTCATTTAAAAAAAGGTTCGAACGACATTTTCTCGAATATGGTTCCAATAATTAAAACAAAACTCGGCGTGTATGATCGTATACAGTATTTCAATTTATTATTTGGAAATCGAAAAATAGAGAAATCGTGACTCTCAGGCACGAATAGATGGAAGCTGAGTACAAGACGAGGCAAAACCGAAAATACAGCCAACACTAAAGAGATAAAGAAACTAATTGGTTCACTATTCTGAAGCACTATTTTAATTTTTTTTTCATGGCAAGGGCCAAGGTAGCTTTAAAAATTGGCGCAGGTCTGATTTTCGCTCATCTTGAATCTTCGAAAACAGCAAAAGTTTGAAATAATGCGCCTAAATATCTATTACTAGTTTAGGCTGTCTATGAAGTAGACCGGTGATTGGGGACGTCATCAGGGCTAGGCGTAGCGAGGCCCAGTGAGGGCGGGTTGCACTTTAATGCAAGTGGACGAGGAGAGCGTTAACATAGAGAATTTCCGACTGATAGTGAAACTAATAGGGCTACAAAATGGCATAGATTTTCTCGTATTAGTCTCTTCTCTAATAGGTTTAGTCTGGCCTAGCGTTGCCGTAATCTCCCAATTTCTTTTCAGCTGCTGTCTCTGTCTATTGCTACCTAAAGTATGGTATGGAAAAATATATTTTCAACGGTAGCAACTAGGAAGAGGGTCAAGGTAAAACTGTTAAGTTATCCCAGACTAAAGAAACAGAGAAACTAAGTAGTACGAGAAACTCTGTGCCATTGTGAAGCACTACTGATTATGCCTTCTATATGTCTTCATTCCTTTGTTTATGGCGCAGGATCCAGTTGGGCCACAAGGAAGAGGAGGCGCGAATCCCAAACCACTAAATTTCGATAACCTTTTGGTAATGTATAAACACATACACATCTGATGTTTTTCTTTGATTTAGAACAACCGAAATTACACAAGTTTTCTCTTTGCAGGAATAAGTAAGTTAATGAAGCGCCCACGACTCTTTAATACGAAGAAGGACTGTGATTTCGGGAGAACGTTTTACTAAGGCAGAGCAGCTGGAACACCCTCTCTTTTAGCAAACTTCTGTTGTTGTGTACATATTTATTGTGAATAAACATGCTTCTCCTCATACAGTCTGTCTCAAATTACCTCTAACCAAATACCTCATAAATTGCGTGTATTATAATCTTAATAATAATTATTATTTTTTATTATTATTATTAATAATTATTATTATTAATTTTTGCGCATTACTGGTTCACAGGAAGAACTGGTTCTCAAATAAAAACGGCCTTTCGCCAAGTGTGTTATTTGCTATTTATTTAAGAATCTGAATTTAGATAGTTCCAAACATGCGACAAGTATTTAAGATCATAGACATCTGAATTGATTTTAAAAGCCTTGGAGGGATATCAAGTTTTTGAAGCTTTTCTCTGGCGTGTTTTTCAATAAGGCCATTACTGGAGATAATTATTGGGAGAATGAATAATGAAGCAATGTTTGCAGTTCCCAGTTTTTTTTTAATGACCTGGGAGTTTAGATAAGTTCTTACAAAACGTTTGCGGAACGCATCCCAGAGGTCCGAAAACTATCGGGATGACCTGCGTTTTTACGCCCCACATTCGGCTGATATCGATTTCCAGACTTAGATTTAAGAAGTTTCTCTTCCTCCTTGGTAAGGACCAGAAGCGGTAGCTCAGTGCATCAACTGATGTCACTGCAGCGCCTCTGACCGGGAGGTCCAAGGTTACACTCCCCACGGCAGCAGAATTTTCGACACTAGCTTTTCAGCTAGGTCGAATTCAGTCGCTGTCTGGAGGAGAATTCTAGCGGCCGGCTGCTCTGATCGGTAGTTTTCTGTGGTTTCTCCGATCAACACCAGGCGAATGCCGGAGCAGAACCTTACCGAACGGGCCACGGACCTCGCGCGATGTGTCCTTCCTCTTCCTTGTCCTATCCTCTCACACTAACATGCACTACACTACAACATATTCCGGGAGACCGGTCGGGAGCTTAGAGCTGTTATACAATATACAGTTTGTTTGCCACTGTCGAGCGATCAGTTTCAATTTGTTGATGGTACAATATTTTACACAGTCCAGCAGACATCGCCAGCTTTAGTTAGTATTTGTGCTTGGAGAATATGTTCGGAATATGTTTGGAACTTTGAAGGCGTTCCAGCTCTGTTAGTGGAGGTAACTACACAGCCTGTGTAGTATGCCTTCACATTGTACCTCTTCAAATATTCGGTCTGCTGCTAGAATTGGAGAAGCTTAGATGATGGCCTACCGTCGACCTACCGTCGGGTAGTGGTGTTTCCCCCTAACCAAGACTCTCCCACCAGCGGGGCACCCCCCAGCCGGGACAAGCTCTAAGCTCCCGACCGGTCTCCCAGAATATGTGGTAGTGTAGTGCATGTTAGTGTAAGTGTGTAAGGGGAGAGGATAGGACAAGGAAGAGGAAGGTCAGATCGCGCGCGGTCCGTGGCCCGTTTGGTAAGGTACTGCTCCGGCATTCGCCTGGTGTTGATCAGAGAAACCACGGAAAACTACCGATCGGAGCAGCCGGCCGCTAGAATTCTCGTCCAGACAGCGACTGAATTCGACCTAGCTGAAAAGCTAGTGTCGAAAATCCTGCCGCCGTGGGGAGTGGGAACCTAGTACCTCCCGGTCAGAGGCGCTGCAGTGACATCAGTTGATGCACTGAGCTACCGCTCGCGGTCCCTGTTAATCTCAATGTTCTTGAATCTTCTACTTCCTTTTCGCTGTGTATCATTAACCTGGTATTCCCGGACTTCATATTAGTCTTTCAAAAATCAATAAGTCTGAGATGAAATCAATAGATCTCTAGGGTCTTCAGAAACCAATTATGTGGTACAATGTGAAATGCCTTCTGACAGTCAACGCAAGCCACGCTCAAATTACGTTTTCATTTTCTTACATCATTCAAAATAACTTGTTTCGTAGCAAGCTTTCCTTACAGCTATAGGACCCTTAACGGTATCTTTTCTGTTCAACTGGGAACTTATGGTTTATCTCTAGGCGTTTGAACATCTTGTTAGCTGTGGTTACAGTTATAATTTATCCCTTACTGGCAAACAACTGGTGACTGGTCTGTAGTTCTCCGCAAAAGAACTTTCTCCCACTTGGCGCAGTAGATACGTGTTGCCACATGAGACTAATTGCGGGAGTTCTTTTGGGTTGTGGCAATTCTGATGCGGTGTTGACGTAATTACATGAAGACATAAAAGAAGTCATCTCCGACAACATAACACATTTATTTAGAGAGACGGTTTTGCCCACATCACCAGTCTACAAATATAAACAAAATAAAATATAAATCAAATACCAAGTAAATGAAAAGAAGACAAATTGGGGCATTAATGTAATTAATAGTTACATTTAAAATTATAATTATTACAGAAGAATAACAAATAAAATTGCAAAATACGAAATGCAACTGGGGGATTAACATAGATAATAATATTATAATTGTTACCGACCAATAGCAAGTCAAATTACAAAATATTAAATACACAGAATGAAATTAGTAAAGAAAATACACATAATGAAATTGCACAAGATACAGAAAAAGGGGGAATAGTAATAATAATTAAAACCAATAGCAAATTATATTACAAAAATTGGAAAAGAATAAGTTGAGCCGCTTTGCTTACTTCGCTGCCTGTAGCAAAAGTCGGAATACTGTGCCTAGAGGAAATATGACCCAGAGTTTTTCATTGCTTTCCGGAGCTGCACCGTGGGGTCGGAGGAGATGTGTTTTAAGTGTTCTTGGAAATGTCTCAGGAGGTGGGAGGGGTCAGTTAGTGGGGAGTGGGGTGCGTAAAATTATTAGCAGAGGGGACAGAGGGAAATTAGTTTCTTTATTTAGGAGAGCTACAGATTTCTTCTCGGCTTGAAAAATGTAAAAGATTTCTAAAGCGCTTCCTTTCCAGAATCTATTTTCTTTCTCAAGAATTTTAATGCCTGAGTCGGGGTGAAAAGTGTGGCCTTTGTTTATAAGATGTGTATCAAAGTTCGATTTCTTTGTATTGTTTTCCCATGTATGTAAATGTTCTTTAACTCTGGTATTGAAGCTTCTGCCCATCTGGTCTATGCATTTAGCTTCGCAATTGTTTCAGTGAAGTTCATAAACCAAGCTGAAGATCTATTATCTGACTGTCTGTTTGTACTTGGCTGACAGCCCGCGTATGGGCCATGGCCCATCAACAGCGTCCCGGCCTCGCGGCCATATGTTAATGGGGTACGTGTGGTTAGCACGAACACATCCCCACGCCATATTCTCGTCTTCTCAAACTGAGAAGAGCGTTTTCTCATCGTCACACAGCAACATAGAAATGAATCAAATATCTTAGATTTTTCAGTGTTTTACAAATAATAACGTGAATAAATGCTTATATTTATTGAATTTGTTTTATAATAACCTGAAAAAACATGCGTTTTCTATAGGTTATTGGGATGTTGAAAACATCGAAATAGTAAACACAATGTTAAGCGGTGATCATTAACATTGATTACTTGATATTTTCCTTAGAGGTAGGTTTTATTGTTTAAACTTTTTCAACGATTAAACATTAGATACCTCGAATGTTCCGTTTTCTTTTGATAAACCGCTACGTCCTTCCAGTACAGATGGTCGTGCAAAATTCAAGTTTTCGGGAGTTTCATAGAGTGGAGAGTAGTGTTCAACAAACCAACTTCATAGTAACGATATTTGTGGGATTGAAACTGAAATGTTGTGTGTGTTGGGAAGACAATATAACTTGACCACCAAGTTCGTTCTAAGTGTTTTCACTAGAAAATGCTACGGCATTGATATTTACTCAACTGTAAACATAAACGTAAAGTTTCTTTGAATTGTTTTAACAAGTTTTTTGTTTTATTTCAGTAGTAACAACTCGTTTTACTAAGTACGTATCTTTTTTATAATTGGAGATGCTACAGTAATTGAATTTTAGAAGTATTTATTTTCAACCATTTAGGAATTCACGAAATTTCATTGAAATGTTCGCTAATGTAAAAAATGTTTTAAATATAATTATTAATATTGTTTAAAAATATGTATTAACAATGCAAATAAATACAATTTTGCAATGTAATTTCATTGCGGATGACTTATCTGTCATCTATCGAATAAGTTAGTTTAACCTTGGCCAGTTTTTTTATATGTATTAAGAATTTGAAATAATATTTCACATTGCAATGGAGGTTCCCTAGTGAATTTCGTTAGGTTAAAGTTAGAATTTTAAAAAAATGTGCAATTTTACTGAATTTATATAGAACAAATATTTTATAATTCGCATTGATACTTAGGAGGTCCCCTAGAGATGTTTAATTTAGTAACAAAAAATCTGTTTGCATGCATTACTAATCTAGAGGAAGAGAGAATGTAACACGATTTCACATGTCCTCCCATTCGAATATTATAGCATATAAACATCAAATTAACAGTTTTAGAAACATTATCCTGAATTATTGAATGATAAATTGAAATGAAAATATTAACATAAATATACGTAACGTTAAATATACGTTATATACGTTTATTTAGAAATTTCTATACTTGTGTAAATGAAGTAGTATTTTGTGATGTGTGATTCTACTCCTGTGATCTTTCAAAACACAAAATTGAATATTTCTGTGTTTGAAAACCTTAACACTACATTCATCCAATCCAATGCAGTTTATAGCAAACAGCCAATAGTATGTTCCTCTTTTTAATGATAAAAAAGAGGAATAAATAGTTTCTGACTCTCTGTTTTAACAGGAGATTTAAA
This sequence comes from Teleogryllus occipitalis, assembly GCA_011170035.1. Lineage (NCBI taxonomy): Eukaryota > Metazoa > Arthropoda > Insecta > Orthoptera > Gryllidae > Teleogryllus > Teleogryllus occipitalis. Next base: position 77,987 of record BLKR01005270.1, read on the forward strand.
AAATAATAATACAGCTATTCTCAACATCCCTTTGATAGAAAAGCAGAAACAATCGTTTGGCCGTAATGCACCTTGAAAAATAATATGTTTATAATCAATTTCCTTCCTATTTGATAAATATATTGACATGCAAGTTTCAGAACTTAAAAGACAATATAAAACAAAATCAAAGTTATGCTCATAGTCGCCGTAAAACATGAATTTATCAAAACTAAATTGGCCACAGTATTTGTTTACAAGCAAGTGCATTTTAAGCAATGTGGCAGGCAAAAGCGCGACATTGGAGAACTGTTTTTTCAGTATGCTTGTATAGAGCGGATGAATTAAGCGCAAACAAATGTAAGATGTTAATTTCTTATAAACGATTAAATATATCTCGAGTACGAAATATGATAGCACCGATCGGATTCCGGAACCTTGTATTGCGTTTAAACGCCATTCAGATGAGACAAAACATTTGCAACAATTGAAAATTTATAAACAATTTCCAAATGTTGCAAATGTAAAGGAGGAGACTTTCCCGATTTCCCAGAACCGAAAACCGCGAATCAACAATTTTACAACAATTTATAACTTTATAAACCAATTCGAAATATGCGTTAGAACGACCGGGAAGGCTCCGCAAATTGTGCTTGAAATGAACATCTCGAAATAGTTTGACAGGAGTTACAAATCGATTACTAAAAGTTAGAATAATTGTTGCTAAAATGATAAATATTTACTGGTCTATGGACAATAATTCTGGACGGAAAACCTCGCTCAGAAATATTTTTTCGTCGTGGCGTACGCACAGGCAAAATCTCTCTTTCGGCAGGGAAATATGACGATATTTCCGTCTCGTACGTAAACAAACTCGCTCCCGCCCCCTGAGACAGAATTCTTTCTAGCCCTTGGAATGTTGCACCAATCGCAGACAAATGTGGTTCTACTTTCTAGCGATTGGTCAACTCGTCCCTCCCCTGGCCGCGGGGTGTCCAAATTTGTCGGCGCAGCTGGGAAGATTTTCGCCCAATTTTGCCGGCCAATTTTTGTGAGGGAAAGGGTACGTATACGAGAAAGTAAAAAGACTCTGGATGATTTGAAAAAAATAATAAGTATTCAAAGAACCCGAATATAATATCTCTAGACCTAACAGAAAACTTAAATCACGCATTTGTAGATATGTAATTTAGTACTTACGTTATCAGCATCAAATATTGAAATTATCAAAGAATTCAGAGGTCACTCCTGTTTGTCATCCTCGAGTGACTTACCTGAAAGCAAATACAAGAACACAAATTATGAACATGAGAAAACAAATTATTTAATTATTAATAATTAGGAGAAGAATCACATTTCTACAACAGATAAAAGGGAAACATACTAGGATACACTATTTGACTTTAAATGTTTGGAATCTGATTACACACAAATCCTAAGATTTTTCTATTTTGTCATCCATGCGCTACATAATCGTTTCCTTTAACTAGCGAATCTCAAATATAACAATTATCTTCCTTTTACAACGCTTTTATTTTTAAGTTCGTCTTCTCTCAAGTCATTGATAAATTCATAATCCAAATTTTTTCATCATTATAGTGTAACTCTAGAAAACTTGTACCTTCATTATTAGTAGACCAATGCACCATGATAAAAGTAATGTGTTTTTCCGCCACCAAGCTACATTCGTGTTTAAATCTTTTCAGTACCATAGCACGAAGCGTAGAAATGCCAGTTTCTCTACCGCTTGCAAGAAGAGGATGACGAATGATACACTGTTTTACATGAAGTATTCATTTATAAACTTGTCGGAACGTTTATAAACGGTATCATGTGTAGCACGTACACAACAAACGCGTGAAATAGTAGTAACGTCATAGCCTCTTTAAACAACAAAAATGAACGAAGTCTGTAATTTTTGTTATCGATCGTGTGCCTTTTAACTACTTTTCGTTATATTATCTTCTTATCATCAACATAAACAAGAAATCCCATTTCTTGAAAAAATGTACCCCTAAGCCGTATTTTTCTACACTTCATTTGTGTTCATTCTTCTTAACGGACAGCGGATTGTTAAATCTCTATCGGAAGCCGGCTGTAAGAGAGATTATTGATGCATCTAATTCCGAACGGCGGGTTGCAAGAAAAGTGTCCTGTAAAATTTTATTCAGTTGTTAGCAAACGGTTCTTTAAAACTACTTGGTCTTTCAACGAGTAGGTCGTTGAAAGAGTTATATTTAACGACCCGTTTACTAATCCTTCTTTAAAATGAAATACACAAAATGGACTTTAGTTTTGAAGGTTCGTAGAAGTTCTTTGATGAAGTCCAAAGCCTCCTACTCCTTCCACACGACTGTCTCTTGACTACAAAATACCTTCAAACGCTCTCGTTTGTGTTGGGGCGAGTGTCTTCTGTCTTGTGTACTACGTAGGTTGGTGACGATTTCGTAATGGTGGGGAAAAATATAGGGATACATTTTTTGAAAAAAAACAAACAATTATTTCTTTTGTATATTATTAGCAAGTATTCAAATACAATTAAAAATAAAGATACTAACGACAAAAAAAAAAACGAATGCTGGTAAAAAGTTTCCTACAGCTTTATTACTCAAGAAAAAACCTAAGGTAGAACAATCGAGAAGTATTATACTTACATCTGTTGTTCACACAGCTCGGACATTAATAGGAAAATAACTTTTTAGTAGTAGCATAGGCAGTAGTATAACAAAGCGTAGGTTAACGAATGGTTAACAGTTTACAGGTCATATGTTCAGTCTAAAATTTAAAGAGACCTTTAACGAATCGATAAACTTAAAGACCGTTCATGCAACGCTTTCTTCCGTTAAGACAGCACTAACAGAACCATTAGCGTTTAACGAATCGTTAAATATGTTCATGCAACCCAGGGTAAGTTGATAATAACGGTAAAGTGTTATGAAAGATTTCTTTATTTTATTCAGAAGGTAAAAGACACTTAGTGGTTAGAAATAAGTTACTATATTATCTTTTAACATCTTCGAGTGATGTTCAACTATCTACACTTGCAGCGGCTTAAAGCGGAAAAGCGGAAACTAAGTTGACATAATGTAGCACAGCCATTAAAAATATATTTTACACAAACAAATGGAAAAAATAAGATAAATATTATGCACAATGATAATAATATTTTTATCACTTCCAGGAAGAAGCCTCAATTCTTTTGTCATTGCTTGCGAAAAAATATTTCCACTCTAAAATTAAGAAATAATTATTACCTGGTGTGATAATATTTTCATGCTATCGTTTCAATTAGCTCCGGAAACGTTTTACAGAAGTAAATTTCATATATTTCAATTATTTAAGTCAGCATAAACGTGCCGGAAAAGTAGGATAGTAATTCACCGTTCTTCACCATTGCAGATAAATTGAAACACCTAAGAAAATGATTTTTAGAATTCTTTTAGAATACTATACAAAAATAAAATTGTTCTGATCATTTATCATATCGAGAGGAATAAAATAAACTATCAACACCTTTGAGAGCGCCTTAAACACCCAAATCATATGTTTTAAAAAATATCTTAAATGTTCTGCAATAATCCGAAAGAATTTGTCAGTTCCCAAAGTACCGTTGACCGTTGCATCAGTAGTGAGAGACGCGGGAAATGACACATAGCTTTCAGCAAATGGAGGTGTCCAAAAGAGTGTCAATACTGGGAGTAACAGGCTTCACTACACGGACATTACGATTAACTACAAACAATTCAACATAAAGAAGTAGCTAGTATTTTTTTTCGAAAACAGAACGTATACATACGGATAAAAGATTCCTTGTCAGGAACTGACTATTCGTTTAATTTTCCTACCAGACTGCTGTTGAAAAAATAATTTTCAACCACGAAATTTTTGAGATAAGCTAGAGGTGCTACAAAATGGCACAGACTTTCTCATAGGAAAGTTTTTTAATTTCCTGGGTCTTGCCATATCCTCATTTCAGCTGCCTTCTACCGTCACCCAAAGAACATTTTTTACGTTTTTTCAATTTTTCGCTTTCTTAAAAATGAAACCGAAATTTTACTTCAAGAATATTAAAGAGGTGTAAAACCTCGTCCTAAATAGAAATTTTTATTGAAAAATTTGAAGCCGTTTTTAAGAAAATCGCGACTAAGCATTTCTGTAAATGCGAAATTTGAAGCTCTTTTCAAAGGTATCTCTTGAGTTCTCGAAAACCTTAATCGGAAATCATTTGAAGCACTTCCACTCAAAAATGCAATAATGTATTCAAATCGATGGAATGTGCATATTAACGGCGTGTGAGATATGTATTTTTTCAATATGTGTATTATTGAAAAAAACAACAACAAAATGATACACTAAAATTATCTTTACGTCATATCAAACAGTACAATAAGCACTATCTATTGAAAAAAATTGGAGCCATTTTTGAAAAAATGACGTTTGAGCGTTTCTGAAAATGGGAAATTTTCAGCTCATTTTTACAGAAAACTGTTGTGTTTTCGAGAAACTTTATTTGATATTATTTAAAGCACATGTACTCATAAAAAATACTGTGAAGAAATCACCTTAAGAGTAAGTATTATCGACGTGAGAGAAAAGTAAAAAAATGGTTTTTGTAATTTTTGGAACTGGTTTTCATTGTCATTTTGGTAACTGTACCAAAAGTTTAAAGGAAAATATTTGGAGTCGTTTTTGAGAAAATCTTGTTTTTGTTACATTTTAAAATTGCAAATACTGCACGCACTTTTGCACTAAAAATACTAAAATTTACAAAAAATTCTAGATGACCTTAATGACAGAACTATTCATGGACAACAAATTTTATTTGAAGGAAAAGTCCCTATCTTCAATATTGTGGTTGTAAAAAGTTGCTGAAAAAAATCATACTTTTACTATTTCTGAAAATCAGAGTTAATCCTGAAAGTTGTACCTATGCCACCTTTAGAAGTGTATTTAACTACATTCTTACAAGAAATTTAAAAAAAATTGGAACCGTTTTTGGGGAAATTTTGAAAATGTTCTGAGGGCGTCATGTACCCCCAAAAATTACTTAATGTTTTTCAAAATCGCAGAGCTTGTAGCTCACGCCGAAACGACCGGGGTTTCCTCAATTTGGAAAATATTCAAGGCATGGCTTAGGCGCTAGGTTTGTTGACACGCATCAGATGGACGGACGGAGGGACGGACGTTTTTCGGAATCAATGTCCCACAGAACAGATTCTGGCTACACCACGTGTTGGATGGTATTTGTTTCTTAATTTAGCAACTGGTTTTATGCACTTTTTCGTTATCAGAGCTCGTCAATCCGCCGTTTTTCCGTGCAGCATTACATTTTTTTCTCTATACTACGCATCTTACTCCGTATATACGTACGTATACGAGAAAGTAAAAATGAACAAACGTTAGCCACAAATTCCGTAAATAACACGAAATAAAATGTTTGCTTCACAAAAACACAGATGTTTGCTTCTCAAAAAAGCAAGAATAATTTAAATAATAAGCGATTTAATAATTGATGATAATAATAAAGTACGTTTTATTAAAGAAAAATATTTCAACAATTTAACAAGTATAGTTTTCAAAACAAGCTTTAGTGACATTGCCGATAAAATATTAATAATACTAAATGTAGCAAGTCTACAAACTTAATATTATTAGATATAATATTGGAATTGCGGCTATTATTATAATAAGCGTTAAAAATAAAATAACGTAGCAATAATAATTGTATTAAAACTATTGTTATTCTGACGCAGTCCGTAATTGCGGAATTCTATTTCATTTCTGCAGCCAGATTATCGTCAAATAAATAAAACATTCTAGAAATGTAAATTATGAAAAGGAAATTCTATGAATGCTAGTGTGCATCGGTCGGTCCCAAATAAATAAAACACAAATAAAATACTTCATACAAAAAAACATTACATGAACTGTTCAGCTGGCAACAAGCTTTTTTTCAAAAGAATTCAAATTCCCCTATTACGCGAACGTTTGTAGCGTGTTCTACCCAGTGAATAGTTCACGTGACACGTGAATACCAAGAGCATGAGGACATATTTCAAACGGGGACGTTCTCATTTAAGCTCACTGCGAATCATTCAGAATTAAAATTATTTACATTGCATATAATGTTTGCACTACTTTGGCTTACCTTCCACTCGAAAAACGCGGTTCCATTTAATGAATATGCATTGAATCGAACCCGAACGCTCATTTGCGCCGCAAAGCAAAGTGGCCGCGCTAATTTGGTGACGTGATCAAAATTCGGGCCGGTCGCGCGTGCGGGCGGCGCGTGCGTTATGCGGCGTGCCGCTAATAGACCGCCCGGCCGGCCGCCCACAAACGAAGCGCGCGCGTGAAGATCAGCGCGCCACCTGCCGCGCGGGGGAGGGGCAGGGGGGCGGGACGGGGCGCGAAAGAGCCAATTTGCGAATAAATCAGCGCCGACCCCACCCCCGTGCGGCGATGGCGCTCATAATGAGGGATTTGCCAGGAAGCGAGAGGGGAAGCGCTCTTATGCGAGCGAGGATGCAATGAGACGCCCTAACAGCGTTCTGGTGGGTGCGAGGGACTCGCTGTCAGGGACTCGCTGCCAGAGACTCGCTGCCAGAGACTCGCTGCCAGAGACTCGCTGCCAGAGACTCGCTGCCAGAGACTCGCTGCCAGAGACTCGCTGCCAGAGACGCGC
>BLKR01005271.1:0-84646 GCA_011170035.1 Teleogryllus occipitalis
CCGTCGTCGTCCCCCGTCGTCGTCCCCCGTCATCGTCCCCCGTCGTCGTCCCCCGTCGTCGTCCCCCGTCGTCGTCCCCCGTCGTCGTCCCCCGTCGTCGTTCCCCGTCGTCGTTCCCCGTCGTCGTTCCCCGTCGTCGTCCCCACCACCCTCGCCACTCACACCGCCGTTCCCGTCGCCGTCCCCCTACCACCACCATCGCCTCCGCCACTGTCAGCGCCGCCACCTCGCCACCGCCACCCCCATTGTCACCGCCACCGTCTCCGCCATCGCTATCGCCATCGCCACCACCACCACCGCCACCTCCACGGACACCACCATTGTCGCCGCCACCGTCGTCGTCGCCGTCACCGTCACCGCCACCGTCCGCGCCGCCACTGCAAGCTCAAACACTCCGCGGGGGCCGCACGACCGAGCAGACGCGATCCGGATGTCCGGGTGCCCACAACCCACGTCTTTTTCTGCTTGTTCGTTTGAGTTGTCTAAATCGGCAGTTATAGGTGGATCTTTAATGAAAGGGGTGACTGGTGACAACAGGATAATTACTGGATCATGAACTGCATATGTGCATGAACTCTAGATATGCTTTATATTACGCTTTTACATATTTTGTGTGTTAATTTTGGTTTGTTGCACACTTATAAACAGTGCAATTTTCTTTAAAACTATGCATGATGGCAGAGCAATAGTTGGTTTCACGCATTAAAGATGATTAGCACGTGATAAAAAATAAATATAAAATACGCTGAAAGTGTTATTAAAAGTTTTCATATTTACTTCATTGAAATTAAATTTATTTCTTGAAATTGAAGAAAAAATTATTTCGAAGAAATCGATATTCATTTGTAAGTGATATTTTCACATTCCCATCGAAACTACACGGCACACAATTCTGATTGTTATCTTGAATGTAATTCCACAACAGGATATTTAATCGAATCCAATCCATTTATTTAGAAAAGCTGAAAACATCCGCAATAAGAAGAATGAAGAAAACTTTGAAGTGGGTGGAAAATTGCTTTCGAATGTAGGTCATGAAGGGGATGAGATACTTAACATGCATTCGAAGTTAGATTGCGGGACGGAAAATACCTTCTAACGAGAAGTTTTCAAGAAAACAATCATCTCCAAATTACCATTTGCCTTTTACCCTCCCATGATTTGGACTTGTAATTTACCGTCGCTTTGCTCCATGTTATCGCTATTTCAATAATAATGCTAACCCTTTCCATTCTACAAGTTTTATTTTTAATTATTTAATCTACACGAAACTTTTCAATCCATTCCAATTATTTGTTACGACAAAGTATTGCGTAATGCCTCTCGTAATGCAATCCATATGAAATCCAAAGAATGTTTCTCAAACTGTTTCTTCTGTTCGTAGAGATAAGTATTGAATTTTTTATGCAAATAACAGATAATAGAAAGTGTGGTTTCAGATATGTTGCTTAAGACATTAAGTTTCGAGAAGCGGTTTCCGTACGGAAGAGTTACAGTAATCGTAACTTCTCTAATGAAATTACTCCAAATGTAGTTAGTCGCAAGTAGACTACGATTGTTTAAGACACCTCCAGGGTAGCTCTATCTTTTTTGCCATATATTCAAAAGTCTTCTCAAAACATAAATTCAACAATAATCAATAAATTAATGATTCATCATCACAAACTCCATATATGCATAATACAAAAGAAGATTGCCACAGTAACAAGACAAGCTACACCACCTAAAACAAATCTCCCAATGTCAATTTTAATGAAAGTGTGACTTCCTTGGTTACTACATAGTATGACGTTTTGAAATTTATGAATGGCTTGGGAAAGAAACAAGATGAGTCACACCTCAACTAAAATCGAGAGTTGCGATGTGGCTTCTCTGGTTACTGCTTCAACCCCTTCCTTCGTTAACTGTTTAAGAGATTCAAAGTGGGGAAAATATTATGATCTACTTAACATTCACCCTGCACATTCTACAAATAATGCGTGTTCTCGAAAAAAACACTCCCAAAACCTAAACGAAAATGCATGTAATTCCTAATTGGCTCAAAGGAGCCCAGACGGACTTCGTCTCCAAACCACTAAGCCAAAACATCGTGGGAGCGAGCAACGCAAATCCGCGACATGTGCAAATTGCCCCGTCGTCCGCGTCGTCCGTCTGTCGCCCGCCCTCGGACACGCCCACCCTGCCCGGGTGGCTTCGCGAGCGGCAGCCAGCGTTCGCCGACGTCCAGCTCGTTAGGCGGCCGTCCCGGGAGGCCCGGGCCATCGGGCGAGACAGCGCGCGGCGCCGCCGCCGCCTCCGCCGCCGCCGCCGGCAGCTGCGCAGCGCGCGGCGGAAGTGGCGAACGGGATCGGACCACACGGAGCGCGCAACACTGCCCGCCCGCTCGCTCACTGCCCGCCTGCTCGCTCGCTGGCCCGCTCGCTCAGCCCGCTCGCTCGCTCAGCCCGCTCGCTCGCTCAGCCCGCTCGCTCAATCTCTCACCCACTCGCTCGCCCGCTGGATCACTCTCTCGCCCGCTCTCACTCTCTCGCTCGCCCGCTGGATCACTCTCTCGCCCGCTCTCGCTCGCTCGCTCGCTCGCTCGCTCGCCCGCCCGCCCGCTTACTCTCTCGCCCGCCCGCCCGCTCACTCACTCACTCACTCACTCACTCACTCACTCTCTCGCCCGCCCGCCCGCTCGCGCACTCTCCCGCCCTCCGCTCGCTCCATGGGCCCTACGGGCAAGGTGGACACGGTCGAGGGAAAGGAAGTCAATCAAAGAGAAAACATTCCAAATTGACACCATTTTCAACACATTACTACATTCATGTATGCGGTGTCCGCACAGAGTATCGACATCTTTGGACAGAGCTTCATCAAGACAAATAGAACCAATAACTAGAATTGGACAAAATTTACTAAACTACGGAACACATTGTCTGGTCTGCGCGTACAGAGTAACCAAACCTCTGAATAATTAGGGCTTCACAGAGTTAAAGGTGGTTTGGTCTGGAAACGCACATATTCCGAGTCACCAGATTACGTTCGTAGTGAGTGCTCTTCATGGGATCTTTCCTGCTCTCTGAGCAAACTTTTGTTTAGTGATGGACAGAGGTTCCGCTCAATGTGTATAAACTTTTGTCTCAGGATGTAAAGTACATTTTGATGTTTGATTCTCACTGGAAATTTCATGGTCATGTCGAATGATGACGAGGCATTGTAAAGATGTTAATTAAGGCGAAATTTAATTGGCAATTCTTGCTTCAGTGCCGACGAGAAATAAGAGAAAAATAGCACTAAAACGAACTGATATGTTTGTTCTAAATTAAAAGATTGATTCGCATAATTTATCGAGATGAATTATTTCAAGTGGTAGATTAGTAAAGACGACACTCACTAAATGTACTCCACGAATTAGAACCTACCGATATATCAGTAAAAAAATTACCATTAATGACAAGAAAGTATTTCCCTATTATAAACGCTCTATTCTTTCCAATAAAAGAATTGTCATTTAAATAACTTCCTAAATTTATATTAAAATAAAACGGAGAATAAATATTGTAAGCTATTTTTATGTCTCTGATAAGAAGCAAATCAGTTATTTCTAGAATTCAACATTTTTAAATTGAAAATTTAATTAGAAGAACATCAGGGAGTACGATATTCACATTGTCCTGGGCATTCCAAATTTTATGTGCTGTAAAACGAGACTTGATCTAGTCGAGCAATATGTGGGAAAACAACGATAAGGAGACATCAATATTCTCGATTTTCATAATGTAACTGTATACGAAATTTCAAATCTAATCTAAATATGTATAACTATTGTACAAAGCATACGACTGCCTCTCTTTGGAAATATAATAAAAAGAAGTATTGTGGCGTGTTATTGTATACCGATAAACCTCAATTGGAAAAACGAAAATTCAGGAAAATTGTAAATGTTGGTGGTACTTCTAAACCTGCAGTTTTGAAACAGCAGTTTTCGAAGAAATGTTTTCCATTTTGAAGGAATGTTATGTATGCTGACAGTGTGAAACACCGAAAAGGAAAGACAGCAGGTGTTTTGCAACACGTACGTCTCGCGATAGCGCCGATCTTTGCATCGATCTTTAATCCCTCCCGTTTCAGGAGACATGTTTCAAAGAATCCTCCTCTAACTTGTGATGTATGTAGTTGTACTCTAATTTTGGACCACATCATTGAGTCATGTCCCATGTTTTCCTTACAGCGAAGAAACCTCTTGTGGGGACTGGACGTTGGTGCGTTGTTGTATTCCCCTGCTCGTCAAAATCAAGTGGTTAAGTTTTGTTAAAGCATTTGTATTATGTCGGAAATTTCAGCTCAAACTAACATATTAATTATTGTGAAATGTTGTATTGCATAATTGTAGAATTGTGGAATTGTAACAATATAGATATGTAAATTTAGACTTATGTATTGGATATTGTATTTGGGGTCATTAATGACCTTGTAGTTGATGCAACCTAAAATAAATAAATTTAAAAAAAGACAAGTTTCACGCGAGTGTGTGCCACGCAGCGCGAGTAACAAAATAGTATTAAACGTCATTAGGCCGATAGACACCAAATAACAGACGCGGATGAAGTTTGGAAACGGAGGCGATAGCCGAGGTTTATAACCAACCAAATCTGTTTGTGTTATCGGCCGTGTGTCGTTCAATACTTTTCGTAATACCATCATCTTATAAGAAAAATAATATAAATAAAAAATGTTCTTGCCTTTGCTTACGTAGGAATGTTACGCCCCCTTCTATATCGATTCAGACGCGAGTACAAGACCAACTATAATATTGGTGTTAGCGAGACATTTCGATTCGAAGTGACTTTGTTTGCCACCATTAAAAAGATAAATTTTCCACAAAATTTGAGGTGGATATTCTAGAAGATCTGTGGAGACAGCGATTAGTGCTTTATAAGCTTTAAGTGCTGAAAATTAATATATTATGTTTTACGTTGTTTGTCGTCTTAAGAGTTGAATAAATATTTTGTAGCTCACGTGAATCCTTAACGTCCGGCGGCCGTTAATTCCTTAACGACCGGCGGCCTTTAAGATTACCTTTTCATTCCTCTATTGGATTTCGTTACGCAGATGTGTTTACAGCACAGTATTACGAAACGAATTAAGTTGAGAGCAGCATCGTCTTGCACGTGGGATGACACGCGCCCGGACCGCACGGAGATCGGCTGGGAAGCGAAGTGGGCGCGTGTCGGCGGCTGCGCGTTCATCATCTTCAGACGCAGCTTAACGTCGGATCGAATTACGCGCACCCGAGCGGCAGCCATCGCCGCTATTGGAATTTCATTGATTGTGAGCCGTGGTCGAAGGAGATCGAAAAGCCGAGCAGAGAAAGAAAGGTCGTAGCGGAAAAACAGAGGAGAGATGAAAGTGAATTGAGAAAAACTGTCCTAAGAAGAGAAAAAGAACCGGAACTGGTATGAGAGGAAACACAAAAAACACGAGAGTAAAGGGAAAAAATACGATACTGGAGGCGACAAAAAGAGGAGAGGAAGACTAAGAAAAAGGAAAAAAGAGGGTAAAATGAAAACAAAAGGCAGAATGAGAGAGAAGAGAAGATAAAACAGCGGAGATGAGAAAATCTAAAATAAAAGAGGACATAAAACTTAATGAAGGAAAAAAATGTGTAACTTGCAGTTACAAGTGAAAATTACTTTGATGATTTCAGGTACAATTTACGATGAACGTGTAGTTTTCCTAAAGCATATTCACAATCGTTTCATCTCCCACACAGGTATATTTTCATATATAATTAAGAAGAAAAGAAAGAACAAAAAAAGAATGTAACAGGAAAAAGTGAAAAGAACGCGTAGTTCAGTAAAGAAACTGAACCAAAGAACTCTCTCAGGCAAAGAAGGGAGATCAAAGTGGACAAAAACCGTTCCCAAAAACACGAGCTAAAAAAAATCAAGAGCGACCTTGCGCTTCACGTGATAGAGAGACAAACTCGTTCTAGCCGAGTCCAATCCCCCGCAACAAATTGGCGATCGGGAGCGACCATGGCCGTTCAGCTGGTCGACTACCTTTCACCTCGCGGAATCGGCGCCACGCCGCGCCACGCCACGCCAAGCCAAGACGCGCCAAGACTAGCCAAGCCAAACCGCGCCAAGCCAAACCACGCCAAGCCAAACCGCGCCAAGCCAAACCGCGCCAAGCCAAACCGCGCTAAGCCAAACCGCGCCAAGCCAAACCGCGCCAAGCCAAACCGGGCCAAGCCAAACCGGGCCAAGCCAAACCGCGCCAAGCCAAACCGCGCCAAGCCAAACCAAACCGCGCCGCGCCACGCCACGCCGCGCCGCGCCTCGCCACGCCACGCCGCGCCGCGCCTCACCACACCACGCCACGCCACGCCACGCCACGCCACGCCACGCCACGCCAAACCACGCCGCGCGACGCCACTCAAGGCGGAGGTCACGTCATGCCGCGCCACGCCGCGCCACGCTGGCCACGTAACGCCAGGCCGCGCCACGCCGCGCCACGCTGGCCACGTAACGCCAGGCCGCGCCACGCCGCGCCACGTAGCGCCGGGCCGCGCCACGACACGCATTGGGGAGGCCACGCCACGCAATGCACCGGGGGAAGGAAGGCGGGTCCCTGCGGAGCGCCTCGCGAGATGCGGACGCCGCATTAAAAAGCGCTTAAGCGCGAGCGCGCGCGTCCACCCGCCCTCCCGCGAACCTGCAGAGCGAATGGGCGCGGTGCCCCTTTTCCAGTTCGGAAACTTTCATTGCGATTTTGCGAACTCTTCTTGGATTCGATCGATTCTCGCGTTCGATTTATTCATGAGAACTTCTCTAGGTTGTCGATCGAGATGCAGTCGTTCAAAAGAATGAGTAAATTGAAGAAAATGTTGACAGACAGCAATTCATTTCGTGACACGACGTGTTTTATGAGATTCAATATTCTCGCAATTCCCCGAGTTTTGTTATATCTGAAATTCCAGCATTTCAACAAGTGGGCGCGGTATTCCCTCAACAGTTCGGGAACTTGGGTTTCTGCGAACTTCGCTTGGATGGAGCGAGTTCGGTGCTAAAATAAAAGTATTTATGTAAATGTGTTTAGAAGTTCTGGGCGAAAAGGGCATTTGACATATTAATAATAAAGGATTATCTTTCTTGATTTTACAATTTATTCATTTGAGGATATCTAGAGTAAAGGACTTGCTTCTGTCCATGCAAAATATATCTAATACTTACAATCTTTCCGGGGTTTGCTTTTCCCCTTATTCAAAATGTACCCAATTATTACTTTGTTCTTAATTACGTGAAGATCTTCAATGCATTTAAATATGTCTCCTCGAATCCTTCGATAAACGAATACACATCAATCCTGATATCATTTCAAGAAGACAAGAAATGTAAATAGTGGAATTTACGCTTATTCCAATTAACAATGAACCAGTATGTGTATTTGAAATCCAATTCAATTTTAAAAAGTAAAATAATATAAATCGCAATAAATTAAAATAAATTCCGTATACAAGCCAATAAGAGGTGAACATTGTACAATTTTTTAAACGCATATGGAAATACTGCGTTTAAATATGTGCATACCACATGATTTAAAGTGATTCAGGATAAATAAGTTGTTTTCAAAATGATTTCATTTTGATCGATTGCTTTCCTTTTCAGGATATGATATTTTATAATTAATACTTCTTAGCGAATACTACTCACGAATTAGAATTCCCTCATGAATACCAAGAACACTATTCTGCCGTTTCTTTTCCACATGCTGTCTTCTTTCTTCCCATCACGAGTTTCAAGAAGACATTAACGAACAGCCGGTTAGGAAACTATACTTATCAGTCACAAAAAATCCCATTTACTCTCATCATGAGTACACATTCGAATTTTTTATTCCTGGTTCAGTTACGAATTAATTTACTGCTGCACAGAAATGAAAAATTACATACAATTATTAGAATTGTGCATGACATCAATCATTAAAATATTACATACATATAATAAAGAGTAATAACAGCAGACGCTGGATGTCAATCTGGCGAGTTTTTCGTTTTTAAGATTCCAGGCCTAAATACGTATAGTTATCCCTCAATTTTATTTCGTATATACAAGTGAAGAATATTAATGGAACAAAATTTTTTGTTAGCACAGATAGTATAAAGATAAAAAATTGTTTTTGACGCATGCTTACTTCACAGCTATATACAAGAATCTTGTTGGACGAATAATGAAATATAAACCATTGAAATATATTATCATCGGCTATTTCTGTATCAACTGATTTAGGTGTTCATGAGGAGAACAAATTCAGAATCCTTTACGATTTTCCTTCTTATCATGAATCTCTGAGTTCAAGAATAGAAATTTTCTTCAGTGAAATATCAACGGTGGCATTTGCATTTGATTGCAATTCTTTTCACAAGATCGCAAATTAGGAAAAATAATTACATTTACGAATTCCTAACCTTGGTATTTTCATAATTCTCGATGGTTGGTTGGTTGTTAGTGATTTCGAACGCGTCAACTACCGAGGTCATTAGTCCCGTAAGTGTACTGCATGATTTGTTCCCCGGCAGGTGGCGGCGATCGTCCCCCGCTGGATGGCGAGATCCATCTTCGACCTACCGTCGGCTAGAGGGGTTCCCTCAACCAGGTATCTCCCACCAGCGGGGAACCGCCCCAGTCGCATAATACTCGATAATCATCTGTTAATATAACTTCATAAAATACAAAACGTGAGCATGCGTATCTTTTATTATTTTCAAAACGAATACATTTCCATTACAGCGTCGAGAAAAGGAAGAGGGAGAAAAGATAGTACTCAGGCCGAGAACGCTCACGCAAGAATAACTCAGGAATGCGCCCACTGACGACAACACGACCGACATCCGTTTACACAGGCCACCTCCCGCCTCGGAGCCCGTGTGATCTCTCCAATCTGACGCAGTTTCGTTAACTCCACTGATATCCCCGTCGCTAGCGTCATCTCGCACGCACATTCCTGGGGCTCGTATAATATCAAACGGGCGCGCGGGAGGAGTAAAAATAAAACCTGCGCGAACGCGAAAGCGGCCCGGCAATCGCTGGGGGCCGAGGCGTGCCACGATGCGAGCGCGGGCGCGTGTGGGCGGGAGGGGGCGGGGAGGGCGTGCAGGGGGAGGGGCGGGGCGGAAGGGAGGGAGGGGTGTGGGCGGGGCGGGCGGGGCGGGCGGGGCGGGCGGGGCGGGCGGGGCGGGCGGGGCGGGCGGGGCGGGCGGGGCGGGCGGGGCGGGCGGGGCGGGTGGTGCGGCGGTGCGGGTGGTGCGGCGGTGCGGGCGGGGCGGTGCGGGGCGGGACGGTGCGGGACTGTGCGGGACTGTGCGGGGCGGGGCGGGGGGGTGGGGTGGGGTGGTGCGGAGCGGACGGACGGGTGTACGCGGGTGTGGGCGGGCGGGCGGGCGGGCGGGCGGGCGGGCGGGCGGGCGGGCGGGCGGGCGGGCGGGCGGGCGGGCGGGCGGGCGGGCGGGCGGGCGGGCGGGCGGGCGGGCTGGCTCTCCAGGCCGTTTCGGCACATGTGGCGCCAGGCGCTTGTGGGAGTGCGAGCGGGCGGTGACATCATAGAAGCCGCGGGGGACATGAAGGCGTTCGGAGTTGTGATGTGAGCAGGAATGGTAAGACGAAAGAGGAGACAGAATATTAAGGATTGGTTGGTTGGTCGTTAGTGATTCCGGCCGCGTCAACTACTAGGGCCATTAGTCCCGTAAGTGTATTTCATGTTTTTTATTGGGAGGTGGCAGTGTTCTTTCCAAGCTGGTTGGTGAAATCCGGTGCCGACCTGCCGTCGGCTAGCGGGGTTTCCCCTCAACCAGGTATCTCCCAACCATGGAGCACCGACCCAGCCGGGACAAGCTCTAAGCTCTTGACCGGTCTCCAGGCATGCGTGTTAGTGTAAGCGTGTATAAGGGGAGAGGATAGGACAAGGAAGAGGAAGGGAAGATCGCGCGCGGTCCGTGGCTCGTTTGTTAAGGTACTGCTTCGGCATTCGCCAACACTAAGGATAACTAGGAAGAATCAGAAGGACAGAAGTGCATAGAATTGAAAGTACGTGGCAAATGATGGAAGCGGACGATCTCCTTCAGTTTCCACGTACAAGAAAAAAATTATGCAAGTCTGTGGAGCTGTGTTAGGCAAAAACCAACGAATGTTATCATAAAGCAATACATAATAAATCAACGTTTATGTATTTGAGAGCAGTAAATCAGATAATCGAGTACCATTGATACACAAGTCACGCCAAGCGATTGTGGGAACGGGCAGTTAGGCCATTGGAAGAATGAGCTGTGACATCACCGAAACCGTGAGAGACGTGAAAGCGAGAAGGGACACGCTGCCACGAGGAATGCGCAGGATAAGAGGGGCAGCATAATATGACGAAAGAAAATACTTAAACTGATGGGGAAGGAATAGCAAATAGTTTGAGCGTGTCATTCTGTACCATTGAGAAGATATCTTATCTGAAGAAAGTGTGCCAGTTTACGTTGGAATGGTTGTAAAGAATGTAAGGAATTAAGACTTATGGGAATTACAAATAGTTATAAAGAAAGTTTATGTAGTTGATAGTAGTACTCGTAAAGTTCATAGCGGTGAAGTGAATGATGGTACTTCCGTTGATGAAGTCACTCCAGGCCCGTATGGAAGCAGGTGATCTGATGAGTGAGTGACAACACTCTCCATTTAATGAACATTCAGTACAATCCACTATCGCAACAAAATACACTAAAATAGAAATTCGCAACTCTTAGAACTGAAGACTTCAACATTTCTCGATAAAATTGAAAAGAACCAGTGTAACGCAGTTTTTAGAATTGTGTTCCAGACCACAATTCAGTGATAAATAGCCATTACATGAATTCTCTTTTTC
Organism: Teleogryllus occipitalis; assembly: GCA_011170035.1. Taxonomy (NCBI): domain Eukaryota; kingdom Metazoa; phylum Arthropoda; class Insecta; order Orthoptera; family Gryllidae; genus Teleogryllus; species Teleogryllus occipitalis. Next base: position 10,888 of record BLKR01005271.1, read on the forward strand.
GGTTCGACAGTTAGGCAAGTCCGTAAGATAGAGTTCATCGAAAGTTTGCACCTTGGATGAAGCGGTAACATACCGTTAGCCAACCAACCAAAAAAATGAGCAAAATATTATCCAATAATGAAAATATTTTCGGAGGATGGAATACCAAAAGTTACGAATTGGACGATCCGTGAGTAATCAGTAGGGGGTGAATTTTAACGAAATGTCCTTTTTTTTCTTTTCACTTCAAAACAATGCTCTTTAGTATTAAAATTCATTTTATGTTAGGACGAAAGTAAATGACCCATTTTGTCGATTTCGACTAATAAGTCTTTTTTTTTACAATTCCCGGTAAATTGTAATGCATTTTTTGCTGATTTCATCGATTTTAATGTAATTTTTAATAGAACTCACTTTAAATAATCTTTACTAGATGCAACAAATGTTCTTCACATGCTTACTCAGTAGCGTATTTGATTTGTTTGCTCAGAAATTGTTTTGGCAGCCGTTGTGAGTACGTAATTCTTGTGACGTATATCAGCGTCAATGCCGGTTCGGTCGATTTCGGGATAACTAAAGTCAAGAGATTTCCTGGTAAAAAAAAACAGTCAAAACCGAAAGTTTGCAAGCTGAGTTCACTCGAACGAATGGAAGCAGCCTCGATTACATCAGTAATGTAGTATCTAACAGCTTGTGTTCATCCGAACTGGTTTTGATAATATTTTTTACGTCATTTTTCTTTGCTTTTAGGGCATTTTTAAAGCATTTTAAAAGCATTTTATTGATAATTTTTGGCGATGTTTTAGGTGATCAAAATCCGCCTCCTAGTAATCAGTAGAGTTCGAGAACGGCGGAGGGGAAGTGTAGGTAGTGGAGGACGCCAGACGAGCGGCGGGAGGGGGAGCGGGGAGAGAAGCTTTCAGCACCGTGGCGCCATAAATTCCGCCACGCCGAAAAGGCCCCAGCACCCGCTACACTTCTCGAACACCGCCGCCACCAACGCCACTACAGCCGCCGCCGCCGCCACAACTGCCTCCACAGCCGTCGCCACAGCCGTCGCCACAGCCGCCGCCACAGCCGCCGCCACAGCCGCCGCCACAGCCGCCGCCACAGCCGCCGCCACAGCCACCGCCACAGCCGCCGCCACAGCCGCCGCCACAGCCGCCGCCACAGCCGCCGCCACAGCCGCCGCCACAGCCGCCGCCACAGCCGCCGCCACAGCCGTCGCCACAGCCGTCGCCACAGCCGTCGCCACAGCCGTCGCCACAGCCGCCGCCACAGCCGCCGCCACAGCTGCCGCCACAACCGCCACCACCGTCGCCACAGCCGCCGCCAACGTCAACCGAAGCGGCCGCGACCTCCACGGCGCCGGGGCCATCCACAAATACACCGCCGATAGCCCCGCAGCGGGGAACAGAATCCGCGCATTGTGTGTACTCTATGTCGCGGCGCCGCCCCCTTCCCCTCCCCCCGCCCGACCACCGCCCACGCGGCTACACGCCATTCCTTCCCCTCCCCGTCACTCTTCCATTTATTTTCTTCTTTTCCTTTTGCGTCGCCCACACGTCAACAATGCTCCCGAGAGCCAAAAGACAAGTGACAGTTGAGTTGTTTCAATTGATTTAAACAGGGATTTTCACTAATCGCTTAATTTTTCATTATCCTCGCAATAGAGACATTTCTTATATTCTCAACCTTTCTTGTTACAAATATATTTACATATTTTGTTCTTTAATATTCTATAACTTATATAATGTTTCATTCTGAGGAAACAGAAGTCTAGAAAGAATCCTATGAATGTTTCGTATTCACAATTTATCTTCGTTTTCATAATCTAATACTTATTTTGTAAATTTGTTTGTTTGTTTTTCCTAATACTCTTCTCCCAATAATACCTTTACAGACAAATAAATGACGTTTCATCGCTTCCTATCCATCTAATTCTTCCTTCCTCCGAAAATATATTTTCAACATTACCATTTTCATGCTTCTATTCTCATTTTCGTCTTCTAATTCTCATCATTCTCCTCCTAGCCCTTTCTAAACCGCCCTTTCTTTCCACTTTTCTCCCATTCCATCGCATCCCTCCTTTTGTACAACACAGTTTCTCTGTGCACTGCCACCACGACACGAAGCATTCGAGGTCGTCACGGAGCGGCGGCGTTGCAAAAGGTAGAAACGCCTGTTCAAACACAAGCGGCCGCGCGTTGCAAAAAGCAAAGCGGCCCGGAGCAGTCACACCGACTCACCGACAACACTGCACCGCCCCGCGCCGCCCGCCAGAGGAAAAGCAAAGCAGTACTGCAGGATGGCCCCGCTGTTGCGGCCCCGGGGCGATCTGCCTCCAAATTTATTTCTCCCCTCCCCCCCTCTCCCCCCTGCGCACGAGAGAGTCCGACGATGAACAAAGACTTTCTGCAACGAGATGCTCGCTAGCCATGCGAGAATCATTCATGGGGATGTTCTGTGGAGTATTTGTAAAGGTGGAAGCTGTTTTAGTCTGATTTCCGTCATGGTGATTGATCAAAAGAAATAGATTATAATTCGTTCTTTTGTATGCGATTGCCCATCAAAATATTTTTATGAAGCATGATTTCTTAATAATATATCATTACTATCACCATTATATTATTATTATATTATTATCAATATATAATTATCATTGTATTATTATTATCATTATACTATTATTATCAAATCATTACCATTATCATCATTATTATCATACCAGTTCGTATATTCGAAGCACATTTACGGTTTATGTCAGAGATGAATAATAATAGTTATTCTTATCTTCATTTAAAAATGTTTTATGTATGTTTCGAATAATTACACATATTATTGTGCACAAGCACAATAATACAAATGCGACAGAAATTGATTACTGTGTTCATCAGAAGCGTGTCACAATTTGACACTGCGCTGTATTTATCAGCCTTTCTTTCAATTACTTTATCTCTCTTGTCAATAATTGTTTCGTTTAGAATCTTTCCATAAATGTTTCTTAGAGAACGAAAGACATGAAGTTTGGCAAGCCACAAGACACATTCATTTTTTTTTTTTTTTTCCATCACTAGTCATTTGGAACTAGCTTCAATTTTTCCGCAAGACTGCGAATTTTTTTTTCCTGCTCCTATCATTTGCGTTCTTTTTGCTTTATTATTATGTCACCTTTATATAAAATGGCACATCTAAATAAAAACGTTGGTGGGGGCTGCGGGGCCGGGCTTGGCGTGGGCGGCGGACCCGCGCGCTCGTGACAATTAGGAGCGCGCGGCGACGCGGACAGATTGGGTCGTTAGCTAACGAAGCGCAGTACACGGACACGCCGCGCCGCGCCGCGCAGTCCACGGCACAGTGTATAAAGCACGGCTAGGGATGACAAGAAAAAACATCGATGTTTTCCACCAAAATACATGAATATATATTAATTGCAGTGCCTCTGACCGGGAGGTCCTAGGTTCGAGTCCTGACGGTGGCAGGATTTTCGACACTAGCTTTTCAGCTAAGTCGAATTCAGTCGCTGTCTGGAGGAGAATTCCAGCGGCCGGATGCTCTGATCGGTAGTTTTCCGTGGTTTCTCCGATCAACACCTGGCGAATGCCGGAGCAGTACCCGAAAAAACGGGCCACGGACCGCGCGCGATCTTTTCTTCCTCTTCCTCTTCCTTGTTCTATCGTCACCCCTTACACACACACTTGCACTAACATGCACTAGACTACCACATTTCCGGGAGACCGGTCGGGAGCTTAGAGCTTGTCCCGGCTGGGGCGGTGCCCCGCTGGTGGGAAAGTCCTGATTAGGGGGAAACCCCACTAGCCATTAGTAGGTTGGCGCCGGATTTCGCCATCCAGCAGGGGAGCATCACTGCCATTTCCCGAGAAAAAAACATGTACTACATCTACGGGACCACTGACCAAAGCTGTTCACTCGCCAGGAAACACGAAAAAAATCAATGAATATATTAACATCAATATTTTTCTTTCGGTGTTTTCTTCACATCGATATATTCTTGCAAAAGTATTGATTTTTTTATTTTAATTTTTTTTAAATTTAAGAACGTTGTAGCGTAGCAAAAATTCACAGCAATATCGTTGTTTAGGACCATCCTCTTATATCACAATGCTCATTTCGCCTGTGTAATCTGAGGAAATTGTAAATGGTTTTACTTCGATGGTGTGTGAATGGAAGTGAATGAAGGGTAAAGTAGCGAATCACGATGTTCTTTATTGTTAATTTTATTCTTTACATTCGAAAATAATTGTATTACCATACTATTAACATGCTGGTAACCAAACAATAATATAAATCACTTTTACGTACAGTAATTAAAATGGACAGGAAAATAGCATGTTTATTTGTCTATAATTAAAACATCGATGTTTTTCCGTCGATCGAAATCGATATCGAAAACACTTTAGCGATGTATCGAAACAACGATGTATCGATGTTTTGTTAAAAATTGCCATTACTATTCACGGCCGCTGCGCAGAGGAATGAGATTTGCGGCGAACGAAGTCATGGGAGTTCGGCCTCCAAGACACAGGTAGTTTACATTTTCTGGCCAAGTTACTCGATCATTTATTATTAAGATCTCTGGTCGGTGAAACGTGAAATGAAAATGGTGAAGAGTAAAATCTTGATATAAAACTGTACTGAAGGAAAAAGAATTGAAACAAAGTAATGAAGAAAGTAATGGATAATGGAAATAAGCAAGGTTGAAAAGTAATGAAATGAAAATGCAAGGGGATGTGAGAGGAAATTAGTGAAGGGAAAAAGTTCCTCTTTGAAATTGAAGCCGAGATAAAATCTTGGCGTTCTAACATGAAATATATGACCAGAGAATTACATCGTGCAAAAAACACACAATAAAGGTCATGTCATGAGAAAAGAATTAGAAGAGAAAGTAGGGAGAAAAAAGCCAATGAAAAAGTCCTACACAATTAGTACACTGAATAAGTTAAAAGATAAGCTAAATTGAGAGGAAAATGGTAAATAGATGTCAAAAGAAAAAGAAGGCAATGAGACTTATCTCAAAAAGAGTTTAATACGGTAAGGTGAAACAGAACTGAAACTACTGGTATAGCGGCTCAAGCAATCCCAGAAAGCTAGTAACGTATTGCAGAAGCGCAGGCAGAAGAACATGAACAATATAAAATTGAGTTCGACATAGTTTAGAATACAGCTACAAACGAATGTGAGCAATTCTGTACGTACGCGCGTGTATATGCATATGTGCCAACTGCATACTGAGAATTCTCAACACTTGATGTAGAAACTGCAACGTAAGTTAGAATGTAGTCATAGAAAAACTCGTTTAAGACTGAGTTGATGGTAAATATCTCAACGAAAAGGGAAATCCTTTTATTGGTAGTTGTGAAATGTTTTAATTGCTTAGAATGTATAAATTACAGTGGTAATGCGTTATCAAAAGCACTTTTAACGATATTTATTAAAGGGCGTGTTTCTTGAATTCCTTTAGCTCGATCTGACTTCGCAACAGGAAGGCGCAAAGCGAGATAAACCGGTGACGATGCCAATGGTAATCGAAAAAACAACGATGACACAACGGTGGAACGAGGAACAGAAGGAAGCTCGAGAAAACGAACGGAGTATGTCGAACACAAATCCTGCAAGCGACGGAGATTTGCTCGTTTAGCCGCAGTGCACCGGCGCGCCCTAAACGAGCAGGCCCGTGCTGAGGATCGCGGGAGCGGCGTCGTCGGCGGGCCGTCGGCGGGCGCCTCTTGGGAGCCTGCGGGCGTTGGCGGCGGCGGTGGCGCCAAGGCCACTGTCGACGGCCGTGTGGCCGGGCGGGACGGAGGGGGCGGGGCCGGGCGGAGTGGGACGGGGCCCAGCGGAGCGGGCCGAGGAAGCGCAGGAGGCGGGCGAGACGGGACGGGGCGGGGAGGGCGAAGTGGAGGGAAGGGGAGGGGCGGGGCGGAGTGTGACGGAGCGGAGCGGGACGAGGCGGGGGGAGGCGAGACGAGCAGAGGCGAGGGGCGGAGTGGCACAGAGCAGAGCGGAGCGGGTCGGGACGTGGGGGCGTGATGGTCGGGGGGAGGGCGGGGCGGGGAGTAAGACGGCGCAGAGCGGAGTGGGCCGGGGCAGGGAGGGCGCGGCGGGGCGGGGACGGTGCGGAGTGGAGTGGAGTGGGACGGGGCGGAGAGGAGTGTGACTGAGCACAGCGGAGCGGGCCGGGGCGGGTGGCGAGACAGGCGGCCGGCGAGGGCCGAGGTGGGGCGGGGTGGGCCCAGGCGGGGAGACGAGATGGGCCGGGGCGAGGCATGGCAGGACGGGGCGGAGAGGAGCGGCGCGGTGCGGAGGGGAGCGGCGAGGGGCGGAGAGGAGCGGGGGGGGGGGGGGGGGGGGGGGCCAGGCGGCGAGCGAGCGGGCGGGCGCGCGCATCTCCGCTACCGAACTGTCCCGGCGCCGAGGCGGCCGTCGTCGCCCGCGGCCGTCTGCAGCGGCGTCAGGGGCGGCAGCAGCTTTCGCGACCGCTGCGGCGCGGCGGTAGGAGACGCCCGCGCCCTGCCCGCGCCCGCCCCGGGTGTCGAGACGCCGCCGCCGCCGTCATTCGAATGCAAGGTTCGGGTTCGCCCGGCCCGTATTTGGACGCGGCGCGCGCTCGCATTCAAGCAGATGGACCCTTGCGGTTTCAGTACGGGCAACTAATACCACCTGGAAGCAAATCTAGGGGGAAACGTTCGCCTTTACACGTTACGGTATTTGTAAAACGCACGAATACTATAATATTCGAAGCAAATTAATAAGATGAACACATTATTAGTATTAATATGAAATGAAATCTAGAATATACAAAATAAATGAATGGCATGTCCCATATCAATCAAACGTATATGATAATACACGCTAATATCAATTACATGCGTGTTATAGTAAGGTATTTAACATATTATCCATATGTGTGAGGTGAATATTGTCATTAATATTTTCCGTCTTTAGTGCTTCGCTTGACCCGAGAAAAGAAATTATCATCTAAATAAGACATTATTAAGGCAAGACTTTTTGATACACACCATTAAATTTTAATGTATCGTTTTTGAGACAACGATGTAAATGGTCTTATATGCTGGGTTCTTCAAAAACACAATGTTTTATTTTATTGATTTGTTCTTGGCTCAGTTTCTTTTCCCATTCCGCAAAGACAATTCACGAAACACACTCGTACTTCTGAGGTGAACAAACGACCTTCGCAATATAATCAGCGAAAAGTGACAAGTACATCTCCACGACGTGATTCAGAAATCGTGATCGAAATCGTACGTGATACACTGTCTATCCAATCGGGCATATTTGTTACGGTATTCTTTACTTTCTGTTTATCTCAGAACACGTTCAAAGTTTACAACCATCCATTTTATTTAAGACAATTCCCAATGGAAGTTCGACAGTGTAGATCTATCTTCCGTTCTTCGCCCAATCCGGGTAACTTGGATCTTTTCACAAAGAACGTGCCGCGCTGTCCGGGCGGCTGCTGGTCGACGGGGCAGTTAATCGATTCGCGGCGTGGACCGTCGTTCGTATGCCTCGCACATCGTTCGCGCGCCCTCACTATCGCGTCGCGATCGCTTCGGAAAAACGCGGCCCCGAAATTCCTCCCAAGCGCGACGGCCGCCGGCTCCATTGGCCCCTCCCCGCCCCACCCCGCCCCGCCCCCTTGGCCCTGACGGAGCGACGGAGGACGGCGAAGCGACGGTGCGAAGGACCAGTGAGGGAAAGAAAGTAGAGGAGATTCTGGTGAGAGGAAACGCGCTTGGGTTAAACCAATGGTGTATCAACGTTGTGCATTTTCAACAAATACAGTCGACAATGGTTATAGTGAACTCTCGGTTATAGTGAACTCTCGGTTATAGTGAACTCTCGGTTATAGTGAACTCTCGGTTATAGTGAACTCTCGGTTATAGTGAACTCTCGGTTATAGTGAACTCTCGGTTATAGTGAACTCTCGGTTATAGTGAACTCTCGGTTATAGTGAACTCTCGGTTATAGTGAACTCTCGGTTATAGTGAACTCTCGGTTATAGTGAACTCTCGGTTATAGTGAACTCTCGGTTATAGTGAACTCTCGGTTATAGTGAACTGAAGTCACTAGTCCAGTCTCACATTACAAATAAGCGTAAGACGATTCGGTTATAGTGAACCTGAACCTCGGCTACAGTGAAGGAAATAAGTCCTGGAAATTAATTTGGTTTCGTATGATATTAGGCGAGTAGGTGAGCCTTCGGAGAGTGGGACGGTGTTCCAGCAATGCAGGTGTTCAGACAATGACAGGTGTCGAGACTGTTTTACAATACTTAGAGACAGTGAACAACGCAGAATCAAGTACGGAGAGAGCACGAACTCGGAAGAAGGATTTAGAAAAATTAATGTAAAATGTACGAAACAAACAATTGAAAATAACCGATTTTTGAGGGCTAATAAAGAAATTGAAATTTTCAGTTCGTGCTGTTAATGAATTTTGCTGTACTTCTATATTTAAAAAAATCATTGATTTTGGAGAAATGCTAGTTATTCTGCCATCATCGGATATAGTGAACCTCTGATATAGTGAACTAAACATGTTAGTTCCTAGAAGTTCACTATAATCGGAATCGACTGTAGTTAAAGTCTTGAAATTGTGTTTGCAATTATGATAGTGGAAACAAAAGGGGAATATCCGAGGTACTAACATACTTTACAGAATGTTACACGGATTTTCTCGGCGATTTTTTATTTTCTTTAACTTATTTGTGTTCCTCAAAAAAATCTCAATATTTGAATTTTGCAGATATTGAGATTTTTTTTCTTTGTAATAATTTCGCGTTGATGCTTAATTATTATCATCATCAGCTCCATCTTTCTCCCTCAGCTGTGGAATCCCTCATCTCTGACAGTGACACGAAGGTGGCTAGGACGGTGGTATCCTTCAAGGGAAAATAGAAGCGTATCTGGCGAGAGGAAACGGAGTTAAGGGTTAACCAATTGTGTAGAAAGGCTGGTATTTTATACAAATATTTACACAGATTTCCTCAGCGTTTCTAAATTTTCTCTCAGTAACATACCAATGTTACTGAACACCCTTTTACAAATACGCAAAGAATAATATTTTTTCTTAGTTCGTTTCTAACAATGTTGCGTTCATACTTTAAATTTGCAAAAATAACTTTTTTAAAATAATGATTTGAAATCAATTATTCAGCTGGAATATTACGAATAAAGCATTCGTCGGAGTCTAATGAACCGAAAAATACTCAGCGCAATACCCTGCTAGATTTACGAAGCCATAGATTCTGAAGATAATTGCTGTGCCTTTAATATTTGATGCAAAAGTAGCACAAAATAATTTGAACGAATTCAATGAAGGTTTTGAATTAGAACATATAGTACAGAGTATTTGCCAATACTGCCTGTCGCCAATCGTGTCTGAGTCGAAGTGAAGTCAGAACAAACGAATAAAATGGTGATAAACATTCTACCGCAGGCATTATTAAACGCATTACCCAATTACGCACATTTAAATCCATGCAAAGTAGAGTGAAAAGTCAATTAAAAATTCTAAAACTAAAAGGTTCAACATAAAGGAGGAACACAAAGAAACAACAAAAAAGCTCAAGGAAACCAGAAATTTATGACAACCATAAACGTAAAAAGTATCCCACACTGCAGTCTTCACTGGAATTGGAAGTATTATAACTGTGCCAGGTAGTATGCAATAACAAAGGATGGCGCGAAAGACATGCTTCAAGTGAGATCACATTCAGCGATTTTGGAGTACGTGAATGAAAATGGCACAGAGGAGTCCAGACGCACAGATAAATGACAATTAGATGGCCGACTGGCAGAGTAAATGAGTGAAAAATCATGACCCTGCGAGCGAAAGAAAGCCTTGCGGAGTTACAAGACGAGCAAGTTAATGACAATACGAAAAGCGGCATTCACGAAGACACAGAGCAACCTTTCTTTTAATCCAAACGGACAACGAGTGATTCATCGGACTCCATATGGCCGACGAGCACGACAATCCAACACCAGGGCGCGAGCGTGGACCGCACCACCGCCGAAAAATCCCACTTGCGGGTGGCCCGCGTGGGAGAGGGGGGCCGAAAAGGCATTTGGCAATCCCGACGGAATTCCGCCCCCTTCCCCGAAGAAACAATCCGGGCGGCAGCTCTCCGAGAAGAAGAAGCGGAAAGGTAAATTGAATGGTTCGATAACTCTTGGCTCTCGCCGCCAATTTAACACGCCACGCTGTAAACAAGAGGGCCCGCCCCCCTCGCCCCCCGACGGTCACCGCGCGAGACAGCGAGGCAGGCGGACGCGTCACGCGACAGCACGGGACAAAAAGGGGCGAAGAATGGCGGCGATTAAGACCGGCGGCAGCGTACGCAGCCTGTGCCACTGTAGCTCCGGCACGGCGGCCCCTTGGGGAGGTAGGTTGGTTGGTTGGTTATCAGTGCGTCAACAGCTTAGGTCATTAGTCCCGTAAGTGTAGTGCATGCTTTTCCACGGGAGATGGTGTGATCTTCCCCGGCTGGATGGCGAGATACGGCGCCGACCTACCGTCGGCTAGTGGGGTTTCTCCGCAAACCAGGACTCTCCCACCAGCGAGGCACCGCCCCAGCCGGGACAAGCTCTAAGCTCCCGACCGGTCTCCCGGAATATGTGGTAGTCTAGTGCATGTTAGTGTAAGTGTGTGTGTGTGTGTGTGTGTGTGTGTGTGTGTGTAAGGGGAGGATAGAACAAGGAAGATGAAGGAAAAATCGCGCGCGGTCCGTGGCCCGTTTGTTAGGGTACTGCTCCGGCATTCGCCTGGAGCTGATAGGAGAAACCACGAAAAACAACCGATCAGAGCAGCCGGCCGCTAGAATTCTCCACCAGACAGCGACTGAATTCGACCTAGTTGATAAGCTAGTTTCGAAAATCTTGCCGCCGTCGGGACTCGAACCTAAGACCTCCCGGTCAGAGGCACAGCAGTGGCATCAGTTGATGCACTGAAACACCGCTCCCGGTCCCTCTGGGAGGGAGGCCAAGTAAAGAACTACAGAGGTCTAGAGAACCTATGTTGCTCCTGCTAATCAAATTGCGCACAAAGGCTGAAAGATCTTGTTATGGAAATACAATGATTGGAATGTCTTTGAATACGACTAGTTTACATACAGTTGGGACGACAGTAGCTCCTTCGTTCTCACCTAGGCAGTAGAAGAAATCCAATTTTTTGTCCCTTGTTATAAAAAGCTCACTCATAAGCTCAAATATGGTGGTTTGGAATATTTTTGTGATTAACTCTCTCCTAGACTTTTACTGCTTGTAGCATCTGTGACCATTTTTGCTCGTAGACCTTTTATTAACAAAAATCGAGATTACAATGTCAAGTTAATCTGTGCAGTGTTTATTGATAGTTTCTTAAAAACATGAGACGTTCTCACAAATCAGTGGTATCTTTAAATTATTCGTATATATCGCAAAGAAACGTTTCACTTTCAAATAGTTCTAGTTCGAACAAAATTCAGATGCGATGGCACAATCCGGGTATCATCGGCTTTCTTCAGTTCGTTAATTCCAACTAGTCTACAAATCTCGTACTACAGAGGAGTTATTCTAAGAAGGGACGAGTTTGATACGTCGGAAAACAAATGAATGTCATGAAGAGCGATGGCACTACTAAAGACGGTGATGAAAACCATTTACTAATGAACTAACTAAACGTGTGAATTGCCAAAGGACAAAGACGCAAGGCCAAAATCCGCAGCTGTGTTGTCAGCAGTAGCCAAATACTGGCGGTGAAAGCGGTCCCTTCTTATAAAAATACCTCTATACTTGGGTTTTTATAACCTGGCACTTGACGTAAATTAGCTGTTACGGTGTCATGCAATCGAGACCCAAAACGTTTTCACGGTGACGTCACTGTGGCGACGCTTGAGCTACCGATTGGACGAAACCGTCAACAGCTGATTTACGCCAAGTGCCAGATTATAAAAACCCAAGTATAGAGGTATTTTTATATATCAGTCTAAGCACTCCACGTAGGTTGGTTGGTTGGTTGGTTGGTTGTGATTCCGAGCGCGTCAACAGCTTAGGTAGTTAGACCAGTACGTGTAGTGCATGTTTTTCCTCGGAAGATGGCTGTGATCTTCTCCCGCTGTACGGTGAGATCCAGCGCCGACCTACCGTCGCCTAGCGGGGGTTTCAACAATCAGGTGTCTCCCATCAGCGGGGCACCGCCCCAGCCGGGACAAGCTCTAAGCCCCCGACCGGTCTCCCGGCTTGTGTGATGTGCAGTGCAGGTTAGTGTAAGTGTGTGTAAGGGGAGAGGATAGAACAAAGAAGAGGTAGGAAAAATTGCGCGAGGTCCTTGGCCCGTTTGTTAGGGTACTGCTCCAGCATTCGTCCGGTGTTGATCGAAGACACCACAGAAAACTACCAATCAGAACAGCTGACCGCTAGAATTCTCCTCCAGACAGCGACTGAATTCGACCTAGCTGAACAGCCAGTGCCGAAAATCCTGCCACCGTTGTGAGTGTAATCCGAGGACCTCCCGGTCAGGGGACTGCAGCGACATCAGTTGATGCCCTGAGCCACCTCTCCTTGTCCGGTCCGGGAGCCCGCGGAGGTTTATCGCCCGCCCCAGGACGAGGGCGATTGAGCGGCGGCGGCGACGCACGGGCGGGCGGGCGGCCGCGGGCTACCGGGCGACGCACTATCGCGCCCACCCATCGCCTTTTCGGCGCCGGCGCCCCCCACCCCCACGCCGCCGCCGCCGCCGCCGCCGAGCCGCTCCATTTGCGCGCGGGAATCCGCGTGCGCCAAGTGAAGGCGCCGCCGCCCGCGGCCGCCGCTCCACGGTTGCTGCAAAGGCCCCAGCGCAGTGGTCGCAACGACCGAATGAAGGCGCGGCGAACAGCTGCGCACCTCAAGATTATTTTTTTTTAATTCATTAGTACAGTTGCGGCTCGTGGTTTTCTAGGTTGGTTGGTTTATTCCGGGCGCGTCAACAGCTTAGGTCCCATAAGTATAATGTATGATTTTCCTTCGGGTGATGGCGGTGATCTTCCCCCGCAGGATGGCGAGATCCGGCGCCGACCTACCGTCGGCTAGTGGGGTTTGCCCCTAACCAGGACTCTCCCACCAGCGGGCCACCGCCCCAGTCCGGTCTCCCGGAATATATGGTAGTGTAGTGCATGTTAGTGTAAGTGTGTGTGTGTAAGGGGAGAGGATAGGACAAGTAAGAGGAAGGAAAGATCGCACGCGGTCCGTGGCCCGTTTGTTGGGGTACTGCTCCGGCATTCGCCTGGTGTTAATCGGAGAAACCACGGAAAACTACCGGTCAGAGCAGTCGGCCGCCAGAATTCTCCTCCAGACAGCGACTGAATTTGATCTAGCTGAAAAGCTAGTGCCGAAAATCCTGCCGCCGTCAGGACTCGAACCTAGGACCTCCCGGTGAGAGGCTCTGCAGTGACAGTTGATACATCGAGACCCCGCTCCCGATCGTCGTGGCTTTCTAAATGAGGAAGGCGGTAAATACATTACATTACCTTGCATTTCAATACATAATCTCTTGCGATCACGAACACTACAGTCCTGAATGCTTCCCACTTCTGATGAAGGCTTAAGGGAGTAGCGCGCCAACCGCATATTAGGAAAACTAGTGGCAATGCTACTTGCTGAGCAGCACAGTAACGCAATTTGGTGAGTACACCCTTCTTCAGACCCTAGGCCTCATCCTTGAAAGCTGCCTGGCCGCAGCCTTCGTCCTCCGGTAAGCATGTGTAGTGAAATCATGACGTCACGCCTCCTCGTTTTACACAGGCCTTGTGGCGGAATGAACTGGGAGCCTAACGCTTTCCTCTTCCTTGTCAACAGCTTCAAATGCGTTACAGACGGCCGTTAACGAACTGATAAAGAAAAATTTTGATATGATTGTTATATAATACAACTCAAAAATCCATTATTAATAAATAAATACATTTATAAATATATTTTTAAATTTTCTTTAAGGAGCGATTTCTATAGGAGAGACTCCGCCTTATAGCTTTTCATGACGAGACGCGCCTGGATTGCTAGCAAAATACTCTGCGTTGCTCAGGCTTTCTTCATATTGAATCCTTGAGAATAAAGGAAAATATCATTTTGATATGAATCACTGTCTTTGGGATTATTAATTGGTTCAAATTTTAATAACATACTATAATTTCCTTTCATTATATTTTACTACACATTTCTATTTGATGAATTTTTTGTTAATTTATGCTCCGCTACGGGCTCTAGCGAATAAATTAGCCACCAGTTTTGCTTCAGCACTACTGGGTTCTGGCGGAATATACTAGGAACCACTTGTTCTAAGCGAGAGGCGAAAAATGGTCGCGGTGCATCAACAAACATATTATTTAAATTATTTTTTTCCGCATTTGGTTCGTGTTAATTTTTAAAAAACTTTGCAAGAACACTGCGACAATCCTGAAGAAGAGTCTGTAAAAATTTCATATCTATTCATATGCTACTTTTTGTGGTATCGATGTCGGTTACACGTCGTTGAATTTACTTTTATTAGTATAGATTTTGGGTTTTGAGGGCGCGTTAGCTGCAAAGGTCGTTTGTCCCGTAGATGTGGCCCGCCATCTTCAACATGAGATCTTCCGCCAATATACACGTAGGCTTGCGGGATTTGCCCCTCCAGATTTCTCTGAGAGCGGGACACAGTCTCGGTCGTGACAAACTCTAAGCTCCCGATATGTGTGGTAGTGTGGTGCATGTAAATGTGTGTGTAGATAAGGGGTGAGTATAGGACAAGCCGTTTGTTTGGAAACGGACCCGGCATTTGGACGCATGTTCGACCATACACTAAACACCAACACACATACAGCCACCTCTGATCTGGAGTCAGCAGGACGCGAGGCCCTCAGTGACAACACACACATGAAAGACAAAGTACAAACAACCATGCCCAAGTCGGGACTCGAACCAGCGACCCTTCCGGCCGAAGCGTTGAGTCGGTACACGCTCTGCCCCACCTAAGCCATCCAGGTCCACAAACCCCATTTGCTTCTCTTCCCGGACCGACGAGTGCACACAACTCCGCACTGTAACGGTTTAGCTTCAGGCTATCAGGGACAAGGCCCACTGCGCGCGTGCTGATCCGCGTCGGCGGGGGCCGTGGCGGGGGCGGGGGCGGTGCGCGCACTCGCGAACCCGATCCGCGGCCGCCGCGGGGCCGCGTCACCGCCGCGCGCCCATAAGCGCCTCTTTGTGGCGCCGGGACGCCTCGGCCGCCGCTGTCGCACCGCGCCACGCCGCGCCGCGCCGCGTGGCCTAAATACTGACGCTTTATACAGCCCTAGGGCTTCCCCACAAAAAGAGGCCGGCCGGGTTCGGTTGGTCGGTCTGTCCGTCCGTCTGCCCGGCGCGAGAGCACGGCGCGGACCGTGAAGAGAACGGTCCTTGCGACGATTCCCGCCCCGTCTCGTTTCTCCTCTCGTGCCGTCCCGTCCGGTTCCTGCTCTTGCCGTCGTCCCGTTCTCCACGCTCCGCTCACTCCGCCGTTCTCCACCCCGTCCCACCCCGTCCCACCCCGTCCCACCGTCCGACACCGTCCGACACCGTCCGACACCGTCCGACACCGTCCGACACCGTCCGACACCATCCGACACCGTCCGACACCATCCGACACCCGACACCGTCCGACACCGTCCGACACCGTCCGACACCGTCCGACACCGTCCGACACCGTCCGACACCGTCCGACACCGTCCGACACCGTCCGACACCGTCCGACACCGTCCGACACCGTCCGACACCGTCCGACACCGTCCGACACCGTCCGACACCGGTCGTTTGCGCTTCGCCGCGCCGCTACCGAAGTCGCCCACATCATCGCCGCCGGCCACACCGAAATCCGTCCGCCGCCAACACTGCGGACGGCGACTACTACGCTATCTGCCCACGCGATCTCCGTGCTCCGCGCGCGTTGGTGCACCACAGGGTCCCAAGACTGGGCTGGCTGCTTGACGTTTTGAACTGCGCTTGTGCTAAAGACTGGAGTGAGTGGAGGTTGTGTTTCAAGGCCAAAGGAGTCAGGATAATAGAAATACCTCTGATGAAACCGATTCACAGGTTTCTATTACAATATGTGCAACTTGATCAAAACGTGTTTTACTATTCAAAGGAACGTCATTCAATTGTAACGCTCATTATTAATAATATTGTGTGAGACAACAACTGACCAGTAAAATTCGAAATTCCCATTTATTTGCTGTATTCATTAAACGTCTTTTAAAAATAGTCCATGAAACTTTTCGTAAGAAAAATCTTTCTTAATATGGTCACAAATAAGTACTACTGGAACGTGTAACACGTACTACTGATCCTTCTATTCAAAGAAACTTGTATGAAATATGTACACAGTTATTACCGAGTTTGGTTGTTCATGGCAAAATCTGCTCCGTCACCTGTACAGCCTTTGCTTCCCAAACCTGGCGACACGCTACGCTGGCCACGAGCCCATGGCCCCACCACTCCCAGCTGGTCGGGTTCCTACTTTCGCTTTCTCTCAGAAGCGGAGAATCTCGGTCCAACCAGGCTATTCCTGTTATTATAGGTACGTTTTCCGTGTCCCTTTATCTCGTCTATGATTAGTAGTCCATTTGTATGGACTAATAGTGCTGCTAGTGTTGTGACGGTGACTGTAATAGTTGGACAAGTAGAGTGTAATATTTCCTAAAAGTTTGAGCGACTCAAAATCGATATCAATTTAGAATAATAGAAGAGAGTGTAAATTAAGGTAATTCAAGTAATGTATTTATTAACAAGAAAACACTGTGCATATGCACTTGATACTGTTAGAAGAGTAAAAAAAGAGTCAACAGAGAAATATAAACCGTGTATTCGATATTTCCATGGCTCTTATCTTTTCACATATATGAGAACTCTTTAACATTTCTAAACATAATACATCAGACAATATTATCGTATAAACTAGCTTATTGCCAATGGTAAACTATTGGAATATCTTTCTTTGTTGCCTTAATAATGCCTACGAGGCATCGCGAAGGAGCGAAGATAATGGTTTTCACACATTATGACGAACAACTCAGAATATTAGCATGCAATTAGACTATTATATTGTTTAAATTCCTTATGCGTACTTATGGCATACATAAAGACAAATACATCCATAAGCAGCATACAAAAAAGCACATTCTTTCTACCCCTTTGATTTGTGAACCTTGTTCTTGAATCAAAATATTATTGAACAATTTGTTGACCTAAATGCAATTTTTTCTCTCTTTAAATATTTAAATATACACACAGTATATAACTGCTTAAATGTTGATTTAGAATTAATAAAAAAATTGATATTTAGGAATACATAATAGTATTTTGAATTTCCTTTGCAAAATTGTATTATTTTGCAAATATTCCCCTCGCATTCTTTGTATTCACCACAGAACACACAACAAAACAAACATGAGATGACGAAAAACCAGAATTCTACATAAAAGTAATAAATTACAGGGCCGCAGGACCAATTAGCCTCAACAAGATAAGATTAGAAGGGAGTCTTTAAGCCATTAAAATTATCTTCAGGAAACCTTGTATTCCTGAAAAGACGGACAGGGCCGAACGAATCAGGACATCAAAATTAAGGAGCCGCAAGACGTTACAAGAACCTGCAGAAGAAGATTTTGGGACGATCTGTCAGCCTTGTTTGTATACCCTGCACTTCTCTTTTCCCCCCCTCTCACACCGACGTCTATTTAAGGCGGACTAGTCCCACTTCGCAGAAGATAAACAATTCTTTAGTAGCGACGTCGACAAAAGTACATTGGCGCGTCTTCCCGCTTTCACGCGTCGCGGGTTTCCCTTTTCCACCGCGCGTCTGCCCGTCCTCTCCTCACACCCGTCCCCGCGCCCGTCCTCCCGTCCCGCGGACGGCGGGAACGGCCGTGTCACCCTGGGGATCCGTAAATCCGTCCAGGGCTTCCAGGTAATGGGACACGAAAATTTCGGGCTTTGTGACAGCGTCTGCAGCGGCGGCGGCGGCGGCAGAGCGGCCGAGTATCTCTTTGATGTATCTCCCTTTCCTTGGAATTGGAAGCTGGCCGCAAGAGGACATGAAATGACGGACGGATGGCCCAGTTGAAGGACGGGAGAGCGGGTTGGTCAGGCGCTTTCAGCGGAGGCAGGCAGCGGGCAGCGGGAAAATAAAATGAGCACTTGGCTTTTTAGCCTTTCACCCTTCCTTCACATGCATCCGCCTTTTTTAGCCCCGTAGCACTTTATTACACACATTCAAATTCGCGATATTAAAAAAAAGAAAGGAACGTGCACTACAACACAATCGTTTTGTAAAACTTGAGTAAGTCAGTTTTGTAAGTGATATTGTTTTTATGTAAACGTATATCAAACTCAAATATTACGTTTATTTTCGATTGAATCATAATTTTTTAATGTTTAAAGTATTTTATTCGTGACAAGATGGAACTTTAAACATTGCAGTCTTGCTTAACAAGCATATGAAGAAAATATATGAAGTTTCTTCCACATAAAAATGTATGTGAAACAGATTTAGTTTACAAGTATAAACCAAAAATGCGGAAAGCTGGGCCTAAATTCTGACGTTATTATAATACAGATAGAATAAAGTATCGCATCAGATGCAAACAGAACGATACGCTAACAAAACGAAAAATTGGACGAATACGAAAAAATAAGAGTGTGTATACAGTAGGCTTAGAAGGCCAGTAGTGACACATCTACTGATTTTCGAAACTTATCTACTAGGAGGTAGGGCACTCGTCTGAAACTGAAAGGAAACTTTTCGGCTCATTTTTTCCAAAATAGCATGATAAAAGTTTTACTCTCTTAAGATATCCAATGATCACTAAATATTAGTTTTTTCTGAAAAATATTAAATAGGATAGGAAACGTAGTTTTTAACAATCTAAGAACAGTTTATTTATTTGCGTGTGTTCACTAGTGTTATCATCAACCCTCGTATCAGGCCATGAATATATTTACAGATTAATGACCACAATGATCGTTTGCATCACCGTATGATACTATTTTTTTATTTGAGAATGGACACAGGTTACTGAAGGCCAAATATTCCCAGGCAAATATTCAGGCAATATTCAGCAATATTCAGGCAAATATTGGGAAATGAATTTTGTATAACAATCCAATTTATCAGAGTACAGTAACCACGTCATCGAAATAGCAAGATCTCTATTTCTCACCCCATTTAGCAGTGAAGAGTTTCAGAACGCCAAGAGTACTCGTTAATGACATCACTGCAGCTACAGCTACTGTCCAAAAGAGTCGCGCCAAGAGAAGTGTTTATTCCTCTACAAGAGGCTGAACAAGACACAGCTGAGATGAAATTACTCCAATGCTTGCGCAAATTGGACTCACTTTGCATATCATGATGTATGGAAACTTCCAGAGAGGTTTACGCATGTCGTGTGTTCTCTGCGAGAATGTTTAAATATGTATCAAAATAGTCTTAATGGATATTGTTTGTAGTAATTTCTTAATAAAGGGATTGAATCTTTTCAAATAAATTTCTTAACTTTCTGCAGCTTGTTAGACAATTATCGTAGTTGTCAATGTTTCACTGAAGTAAAATAGATTCATAGTTTACCTTTTTACAATTCAAAGATTTAATTGGTGCCATTGACGAAATGATTCTGATCGAGAAAAGAGAAACAAAAACCAATGAAATAGACACGGTTTTGTCTGAAAAATGGAAAATTTTGTGCCTAATGTGAAATATTAATCTGCGTTTCTCACACCGGGCGAACCAACCAAATTCTCACACTAAGTCACTGCCTACAACACAGCTGATGTCATGGAACAACAAGGATCCAAGGAAGGGGCCGTCCAGTATAAAAAATTGTTATTCACAAGTTGCGTTATGGAACAGCAACTTTTATTTATATTCTTGGTACGTAAACACCATTGAACAATGTAGTATATACAGTATTATGTTATTACAGTCTTCGTGAAAAAATTTTTTGTTAAAACATTTAATTTCGTGTAGTGCTACACGAAAGTGTTTTATTTGTTTTTCTTGAGTAATGTGCGTGTTACTTTTTGGAAAACCATCTTACGTGGTTTTGTCCTGTAGCATTGTAGCTGCTACAAAATACTAGTACGAGTATTATAATTTCTGACACGCATAATCAAGATACATTATTCTGACGTTTCATAAAATGTGAAAACTTTTCTCGAAAAGTCTTAACTGACTACAAAACAATTACGTCTTACATGATCGATGTCTGGATTTCATAAGTAAAGGCTAATGAAATTTTGAAAACAATCATAATCATGAACATTTTTGAAGAAACTGCTCAATGAAAAACGCTACCGTTTCATGGGTGCAAAGCATAACATTCATCTGGAAACATTCGATTTTACTGAAAATAAATATTGGAATATGTTCCTTAGCATACCTTTGCTGGGTCAGAGTCGACCCATATGTTTCATCCTTCTAGCGTGAACTGGGTAGAAGAGGTTTACTTCTTATCCCAAATGTGAATAGAATATGGTTCATGCCCGATGTTAAGAGGTGACACCAAAAATTGAAACCCTCTCTTCATCAACTCATTAAGTGCTAATGAAAGTTTGAAAACAATCATAATCACGAACAAGTTCGAATGAAACTGCTCAATAAAAAATCCTACCGTTTCATGGATACAAAGCATAGCATTCATCTGGAAACATTTGATTTTACTGAAAATAAATATTGCAATATGTTGCTTAGCATGCCTTTGCCGGGTCAGAATCGACCCATATGTTTCATCATCCTAGCGTCAACTGGATAGAAGAGGTTTACTTCTCATCCCAAATGTGAATAGAATATGGTTCACGCCCGATGTTAGGAGGCGACACCAAAAATTGAAACACACTCATCAGCTCATTAAGAAAAACAAACACGTTCTGAAAAAACAACAGAAGCACGAACGACTTACGGCGCGGCAGCACGCAGACACTCCCCGCCGTAACCCGCCGAGCAACCTGACACCAAGGAACGCTTCCAACGTCGCGTTGAGGCAGCTCAGGATACACACATGCATCTGCACAATCCGATTAACTTTTTACTCCTCGGAGAGAACCTCGCCCCGGAGCGGCGAGGAAAAGACAGAGGCCGCGGTCGCGGTTCCAGGCAAAAAAAAAAGGCGCCTTCCGGAAACGTTTAACCGCTTCGAAAGATAAAGCAAAAACCGGGAGTGGAAGAAGGTTGGCGCGAAACGCTGACACGAAGAGGCAAGCTGAATTTCGAATATTCCGCGGTCGGGTTTTTGTCTCCGAAGGCGCCGGCCACGCTGACTAAAAATAACCAGGTGCAGCTTCTTGGGGGAGTGGTAAAAGCTGATGACGAATGTCATATTCTGTTGGCAACAGTGGGTGAAGCTGGTAATCTTTAATACCCATCGGTCATGATCATACCCATGTGGTGATCTTTAACTCCCATCCCTTACCCTTCACCGATCATTAATGGTTTGCTTCTATTACCCTCTACTGGATGGATGATGCTAGGGTCGGACAATAAGACGAGTGAAGGATGATCGATAATAAGGGATGAATGATCATGGATGAATTATTATGGATTCATATGGATGATTCAGATGTGAAGCGCGGTGGTAGAATAAGCTAATCTGATAAGCCACAATTACATGCGAAGATACTCGTGTCTTTTGCGGCAGTCAAAATCAGTAGCCTTTGCCTCCGTGACCAAACCCTTGCGTTACGCTGCTCCAGGCCCCTATGTCACGAAAATAGGCTGCCAAATACAGCAGGCACAGTAAAGATCTACCATAGATTTTCAGTACCAATTGAGTAACTTGTAAAACTTATTATTAAGATGTATTGATTTATTTTACACGCCAATATAAATATAGACGAAATTTGTATTTCTGAAATATTTTTTCATGATACATTAGAACACAATTAAAAATAGTGCCAGTATGTCGCAGGACACGACAGAAATGACTGGATTAATGAAGTCAGGAAAATATATGAAGTACCTTAATTAAATATATGTTAACCGGAGGAAATAGAATTTCAATTTCATGCAAGCATAATTAAAAACATTTCTTGGAACAGCAAAAGAAGTAATTTTACATCTGAGGTCAATGACCTATGACTCTTTTTTTGAGTTCTCAGAATTCTTGTTTACTCGATATATATTCTTCTTCGCGTACAATCCATTAAGCTTGTATACATTACAATTTATAATTCGTCGACATCACGCTTGTTTCGAATGGAAGTACATCCTCTTAAAATTCCGACAAAGAAACGAAATAATAATAAATTCTAAAAGCTTCTACACGTGTTACTTAGACCTTATTGCCACTTAAGACTTTCTGTTACACTGCACCAGTAACAGCCAGCTCGCAGCTGTCGTTATGAACTATGATACAAGTGATAAACAAGAGATAATTATACTGCGGGCTAAGAAACAGCGACTGCGAGTGTAGTGTGTTATAATTGTAAAAACTAAGAGCATTTTGTAAGAACAATTTTTGTTTGTTGCTATCTGAATAATTATTATAATATTTTTTCACTTTAATAAAGAAAAATATTGAATAATTGGAATGTTTCCTTTGATCATTTCGGAGTCATTCATTTCTTGATATTAAATTGTTCGCCCTGATTCTATTTATCCCGACAATTTTAGCAACAAAACTGATTTGAATTAGAAATGTCTGCAAGGAAGTTACTGTTTCTTAAATATGAAAGGAAAGATTAATATATGGAAACGGTCTTTTTTTTTAAAGAAAAAGCTCTGTTGGCATGGGAAACACTGAAACATAAGATTGGCAATACACTTATTAGATTGGAAATTCCAGAGTAAAATTCTACTCCATTTAAAAATAAAAGAAAAAGAGATCAGCCCTAATTGGAATAAAGGATATCAGACTTGCTATAAAATGTTCTCCTAAAATACTGTGAAATGTTTACTTGCTTACTCATATTCCTTTATTTCCCCTCCCCTTATATGCAATACGAAAATAGTTTGGGAGACCCCGCGACTCCCTACAGCATGTCACGTAAAAGTCAATGCCCACTGCGTTCTATTTTGTTATGCCTCTCCAACTCTAGAAATATAAATAACCATTTTACTGGGATCTGGTCATATATCTGTGTAAAGAACATACAGGATGTCCGGGGAGAAAAATGTCGAAAATTCGAAATTAAGCTCTCAAGACAATTTTAAGCATATTTTGTTTAATAAAGTACTTGGATATTTTGAATGGCTGAGCCGCAATAAGTACTCAAAATTTGGTTTGAAAAAATTCTTTCTAGGTAAAAATTTGCATTGCAGAAGCGTACAAACACTCCAGAAACATGTAAGTTGTTTATTATTTTACAAAAGAAATGAATTTATCCCAATGACAAATTGACAATGAAAAATTAACACAGAAATAAAAAAGCGGTCGAATTCTGTAAATTGGGTGCTTTAATTTCTGGGTTTATTTTTATTCTGAAAAAATGTATCAATCTCTTTTGTAAATAAAAAACAATTTACACGATTCTGGAGTGTTTCTATGCTTCTGCAATACACATTTTTGCCTACAAATCATTTTGTTCAAACCAACTTTTGAGTGATTATTGCGGCTCGGCCATTCAAAATCTCCAAGTAGTTTATTAGACAAAATATGCTTAAAATTGTCTTAAGAGTTCATTTTCGAAGTTTCGACGTTTCCTCCCCGGACACCCTGTATTTGATGTCAAGAGTCACAATATTCCCAAGGTGCACTTCAACACAACGTATTGAATTACAAATTTAAAATATTGTAAATTTCATATTCATGAATTGCATTACTCGTAGAAATTGATGCAGTAGCAATCATGAACATCTCAGTGGAATATACTAGTGATCGTAAATTTATCTTACGATTGATTATTCACACGGTAATTTTATTGTCACAAGAATCGAAATTAATAATATTCATTTAAAAACTACCACGTTATGTGAACAACAGTAATGAAATAACAAGAAGACTAGAGATAAACCACCCACATGTTTCCATCGAGCTCTTCATGACCCCTGATTTACGCATCAGTAAGCGACGAGAATCTTCCACGAAACGCCTAAAGCAGCCCATTTGTGAGTAACAAAGATGCAAAGCACGTCGAATGAATTCCAGTCGCGGGAGCAGCACGCAACGTGAGCATCGCCCAGCCGAAAAAGAAAAGTGTCCTCATCAACCTGACAGAGACAGGACCCCCTGGCCGGCGTCCAACACACCTGTGTGTAGGAAGCTCTTCCAGAGGGTCCGAATCCCACCATCCTCTGCCCTGAAGAACGTACAGTATTTGCGGTGGTCAAGTGGCTGCAATTTTCCAAGTTTTATTTACGACAATGTAATTATCTTGGCTGAAGATGCAATTTTTTTCTGTCTGTATTTCTTCAGTATACTATAATATTCGTGGCTTTTGATTTTTAAAGACAGAACATTTTTCGTCTTAATATTTATTACATAAAACGTGTATCGCGACGTTTCGGAAGTTAGTGGTTTCCATCGTCAGGTACAATCTATTAAATTTACTACTTTATATGATGTATTATTAAGTAATTTTTCTAAAAATTAGGATATTTCTCTTACTATTAACTTCTTTCTGTCTAACTTATTGTGACTTTGTAATGTCCCTCTAAACCTCTTTCTGACTTCTTCCTCTCGTAGAGTACTTATCAATATGAGGTTTAGTGTGACTTGTGTACATTAACAGCATATTCTTCTGTTTATAACTGACCACTGTTAAAAATTATATATTTATTTATTTCAATAAAGCCTGACGATGGAAAGAACTAATTTCTGAAACGTTGCGATGTATGTTTTATGTAAGAAATATTAATATGAAAAATGTTCTGTCTTTAAAAATCAAAGATCAAGAATATTATAGTATATTGAAGATGCAATTCCCAAAGTGTATGTAAATAATCATACAATTGAGTCTTTACGCTTATTAGATTCATTAATTTTACTTCGAAAAACAGATTTAAACAAGCGATTTCAAATAAAATATTGATTGAAAATCTCACCAGATTACTCCGGCAAATATTAGGGGCAAAAAGTTCCCTTCTGCTGATTTTTAGGAAAATGAAATAAATACTAATGTCACAGCACTTTTCTATATGTGTTAATTCAATTCATCATTCAGAAAATAAAAATAGCGAGAAAACTTTCAGTATCACCCGTAAATACAGTCTTCCAAATGCAATTGTGAGCAAGAGGTTAATATTAGTTGATTTGCAAAAGATCTACTCCTGAATGTAAGACTAAAATATGTCTTGATCGCGAATCGAACTCTGGCTCACACTTAGGGAAGCTAGTTCTCTGAGCCACCCTAGAGGCTGCAAAAAAAAGTAGTGTAATTTATTAATTTAAAATCAAGGATAATTTATTCCAATAGGAAATGCATGCTCTATTCCGCAGGTATTATTGTCTGTACAGGTGAAGGTATTTGGAAAGTGCACTTAGAAGAAACACGCAGAATGTAATTACACGACTTATGTCTTGATATTGTTCAAAGTTCAATGCTCCCTGAAGGCCGAAATACCACACATACAGATAAGGTAACACTGACTGATATTTACTACCCAAGAAGTGTGAAAAATAAGAGTTGTTTTTGTCATAAAAGAAATTTTTACCTCAGAGATAACGCTGCAAAAAAATACTACCTATTCATACCATACAACCTACGCATGCAAAAGACGACCTATGAATTGAACTTATTAAATGTCTGTACGAGAATTATGAAATGGGCTTGAGACGTACGGCGAAGAAACTTGATAAATATTGTTTTGAAAATAAAATCGTTAACAATTCCGAAGAAAAAAATAGAAAACAATTACCAAGATTAATGACAAGAGAATGGTGAATACGTACTCCGGAGGAAATATTTATTGTCAAAAATAAACAAAGTGTAATAATATAAATTCTGTTTTAAAAGCCCAAAGCCCAATAAAAGCCCAACAGCTTACACAAATTGCATAAACATACATTGAGCACTTCTTCCACTAGCCGCCAAAACACGAGTAGATCCACAATTGAAAGAATTAGTTTTGCAGACAAATAACAACCACACTTTGCAAACATCTGAAAATTCTCTAAACAAATTTTGTGAATGAGAAACTAAGTACAATAGTAAGATATAATTACCACTTTCTATTCTACAAGCTGAAATGTTCTTTCGTGGCATATATTAAAAGTCGACGAAGAATTGCAGAAGTCGAACAACTACATAAGCCCAGTGGCTTGAGTGAGAGTCAGGTCCTTTGTTGGAAGTAGTTTGTGTTGAAACCAGTCCTTTCTGTTGACTTTTGTGTGAAGCAGGGGAGTTTGAATCTATATCCGCGCGATCCTATTATATTTACGTTATATGGTTTGTAGAATTCTCCTCGGTCAATGAGGCGTCCGGGTGTAAATAATGGTAACTTCAATTTCATGTTTCACTGGAAAACGCAATGTGAATCCGGGGTTTCAAAACAAGAGGAACCAAACACGACGTACGGGGAAATATTTACTTCAATTGCCCGTTCTTGAAATCACTGAGAATACAGAATAAACTCTACCCTCTTGTTCGTAGACGCCAAATATCTGGATTTCGTGCAAAAAATGACAGATACCATTATTTTACATCAAAGCGCATCGAAGTGGGTAACAAAACTAAGTTGGTTAGAAACAAAAAAGAAAGAAGAAATGTATAGAAGGGCTACTTCAAAAAATATTCGAATGGAGCATGTTAAAATGACAGGAAGCACACCGAAAATAATTTATTACCGTACTCACAGTTTAATCTACATTTTCAATTTTAATTTATAAACAGTTTGGAAACAAAACATGTGAACAATACGTTTACTCCTTTTTCCACTTAAATACTTCGAATCTATATACTGTGTCAGTGTGCAAAATGTACACACTTTTTTAAAACACGTTAAATGTCAATAAAAGTTTATTACCTAATTAAACGTAACATGACATATTTAATATTAAAATAAATTCACAAATAAAATATCAAATATTTTCTATTGATGGAGTATGACCCCAACGGAGCCTTAAAGCTGCCCTTGTGTTTGTGCCTTGTTCTTAGATTAAGGACCGTGCCAGCAGTTCCATCGCATTCCGAGTGGTGCGTGCTCCGATTTTCGCGTCGGCGCAGTTGGTTCGGCTGAGCGCAAGGCCGCCTGCATCTCGTGAGCTACAGGGGGCGTTGGACGGCGCACAGTGGGACCAGAGGAGGGGAAAGTTGGCAAAAAGTTGAAAATCAAAATATGCTTCAGAAGCTCCATATCACATGAAACGGGTAGCCCAAATGGTCCCTTAATATGTTCCCCAAATGTACCCCGATCAGGAAAGGAAAGGGGAATCAGGGCACTCCTTTCAGTGCAAGTTTGAACTTGCACACGTGATGCGCAGCGCACTTCTGCGCTCTCGCAGTAAGAACAGAGGTGTGTTTTACGATGCAAATATTCATGCATTTTCGACTAGCAGAATTGTACGTGCAATGGGTACGATACTTGGAGATATATACTTTAAATCTGTATTTTCAAAAATCATTTTTCTGAAATAATAATTTTGTAATTGCAAGTAGAAACTTCACGTGTCACAAGGAAATGAAATTTTTAAATCCTATTTTTGATATTGTCTTTTAGGTCCCGTCCGGGCATTTCCGTGCTATGGAATTAACTGAATCTGTTTCTGGAATTCATCTAGTTTTCAAAACATTAATGGAAGTTAGCTCACGTTTGCCCATTTTGTTTATGATGTCGTATCTAGTTTTATCAGCCATTCTAGCAACAATACTCATTTTTTCCCTTCATGATCTGGTACTGGTAGCTCTTTATTAACAAGGACGAATCTGTTTGACGTTACTAGACAATGAAAACAAAAAAAAAAGGAAGAAAAAGTGCAACGTGGATGAAAAAAAAGGAAGTGCTTCGCAGGCTGCTAATTGCATCTGATCCACTGATTTCACAAATCCAGTAGAGAAAAATTATCACAAAAGCATTGGACCGAGAAGTTACACCAACGTTAATGGCTTCAAGTACAAATTCGCTTCTTGAAGAAAAGTCACATGATGAAAGTTCTGACTTGAAGGTTGTCTAAATAAATATTTGAAGGTTAAACAAATAAGTCTTTGTTCCCAAAAATTTTCCCCAAAAATTGTGAAAATGCTTAAAAATACTTTTTGCCAACTGCTCCCCTTTTTGGCCCCACCGTGCGGCGGACATTGATTAGGGTCCGTAGACCCAAAGAGTAG
Organism: Teleogryllus occipitalis; assembly: GCA_011170035.1. Lineage (NCBI taxonomy): Eukaryota > Metazoa > Arthropoda > Insecta > Orthoptera > Gryllidae > Teleogryllus > Teleogryllus occipitalis. The sequence goes on from BLKR01005271.1 coordinate 39,135, forward strand.
AACCCTGTCACCTGAATGTTATTTATTAATATTATTTAAAATGCTCTCACGCGATAGCCACGCTAAGTAGCACATAGGAGTTGGAAAAATGATAATTGAAGACATTCTAGAGATTTTAGAGTATATTAATATTGGTTTCGGGAAGATTGGTGGTTGCGGGGGGGGTGCGTGAAGGAGTGGGATTTGGGGCAAAGGGGCGAAGGTGAGGGGCGTGGGCGTGTTGGCGAGAGGCAAAAGGCGAGGGGCGAAGGACGTGAAGGAGAGGAGGAGGTGGTGAAGAGTGCCGGGGGCAGTGGGGCGAGGGGGCGATAGGGCCAGAGGCGTTGGGGCGTGCGGCAAGAGGCGGGGGTGAGAGGCGAGGAGCGAGAGGATAAGAACGAGAGAGGAGAGGAGCGTGGTGCGAGAGGCGAGCGATGCGGAAGGAGAGCGACGTGAAGGAGCGATGGAAGGAGAGGACGTGAAGGAGAGGGACGCGGAAGGAGAGAGGGACGCGGACGGAGAGGGACGTGACGCAGAGGGACGTGGAAGGAGAGGGACGTGGAAGGAGAGGGACGGGAAGGAGAGGGACGAAGGAGAGGGACGTGAGAGGGACGTGAAGGAGGACGTGAAGGAGAGGGACGTGAAGAGGCGAAGGGCAGGGGGCGAGGGCGTGCGTGAGGGCGAGGGAACGATGGGCGAGGGGCTTTGAAAGGACGGGTGTAAGGGCTAGGGCGGCGAGTGGGGGGACAGTGGACGAGGAAGGCGAGAAGTAGAGAGGGCGCAGGGGTTACGAGCGTGGTGCGGAGGGGGCGGTACATGTGGCGGCGTGTGGCGAGGAGCGAGGGGGTGAAGCGCCGAGGCCGCGGGATCGCATCCTGCGCAAGGCCGCGCCGCCCTCGCCGCCGCCCGCCGCCGCCGCCCGCGCGCGCCGCGTGACCCGCGCGCTATTGTGCGCCGCGGGCCACTGCGGAGAGGCGGCCGGCGAAAGCCGGCACTGGACGGAGTGCTCGAGGAAAGAGGCTACCCGCCCGGCTATCGGCCCCAGCACATTGGGAAAAAAGCCCGAAAAGCTGGCCAAAAGTCAAATAAGGTGCCAATCGCGTAGAAAACACTTTATCTAGGGTTTTTTGGGGTCGCTGAATCCGAATCTGAAGTTACATTTGCAATTTTTTAAAAATTGTAATAAATAGAGACAATAATACATCAGGAAATTAATTTATAAATCATTTGACACACATATTCTACAAAATATTATTTGTCTGTCTACTAATCTCATTCATATGGTAATAAAAGTCGACAATTGATAGATCAGGATGTATTTCTGCAATATTTTGGAGTATTTGACATATCCCAAATTTTCCTTCAATTTATTTGTTAATAACAAGAAACTAATATTGGTTAAACTAGAGTTGAATAATTATTTTCTTCTTATTTTAAATGAAATACGTTTCTAAAGTTAAAACAATTATAACTTAAAGCTTACATAAAAGATGAGTGCACTGATTCGCTTTCCGAAGAGGACTCTTCATCGCCAGAAGTGATGTCCGGGCAGATGAGAAGTGATATTGCTTCGGGAGAGAATTGATTCATTTTCCTTTTTTCCGTATTTTCAACAAAATCACAACGCACCACAGAAAAATGCACTCTCTAAAACTGTAAACACGAACGTCTTCACTACAGTGCGGGAGACTTAGTACTGGCAACTAGCAAATACACTTGCAGAGCGGCGCAATAGACAGGGCACCATACCCAGGCCATTAACCCTCCTCCTCCTTCGCGTAGCCCGGTACTTAAGCCCTTTCACCCGCCTGAAGTCACGTACTTGGTTTGGTGGCTTCCAAACAGCAGGTCAGAAACGGTTCAACTGACATTTCATGTTTTCTGTTACAAAATTTGTTCAATTCCATTTCGTTCAATTTATTGCATAGATTCACAAAATTACTACAATGTTTAATATAATTTTGTTTATATTATTTGCCATACCATTCGTAAGTATTGAGAATATTCCTCATCAATTTCATTCAATATTGAATATAGCTGTAACAGACACGGTGGCGCTGACGGATGTAACAACTTTTGTTTTATGCTAGTAAAATAATGAAATTTTGAGTTACATTTCAAAAGCCCAAAATATTTGAAATAATAAATTAATATAATAAATTATAATAACAAATTTTTACTAATCATATTAATGCTTTGCACTTTTTGCGAAGTTTCCATACGCTCGTTTTCCGATGAACATTTTATTTGTGATATGATTTGTTGTTCTACAACTATTTTAGCAAATTTTATCAGGTAATTGTTACAAATTCTATTAACAAATATAAAAGATAATTTTTTAAACACTAAAAAACTGCGGTAGAAGGTTGCAGTCTTAATTCGTATCCTGTTAGAACAAAAAATTGAAATATAAATAAAATGAAAGCAATTTTAATACCAATTAGCACATTATCAATGTAAACAAATTCAGTAATAATTACTAATAATATCGACCAGATCTTCAAGAATAATATAATATTTCCAGATATAATTATTGACTCTCAGAACAAAGTTAAGATGGGCGCCGCGTTTTCATACGATAATTATCTGCCACCGAACATCTGCTTTAAAATGTTTTTTATTGCCCTACAACTTTATTAGCAAATATTAGCAGCTAAATGTTATGAATATCACTAAAGAACATCATACTTGATATTTTAAAATGAGAAAGACGGTGCTAGTACGTGAAAGTCATAACTTTATACCTGCGAAATTAAAAAAAAAATATAAAAATTCAACGAAAAATCGCAATTTTTAAATATAAATTTTTTCGTTACCAAAGCAAACAAATCAAATGACAATTACACACCATACAGATAACACCTTCGAGAATAACATAGACTTTCCCAAATGTCATTATATAATCATTGAACGAAGTTATGCGTGATAGAGCGCGCGCTTGCAAACAACCTTCGAGATCACTCCCAGGAGAAGTATATTTTAGGTAACTTTGAAACGATGTCAAAACGCAGTCAGTAAACTTGCGTTTTTGAAATTAACAGCATTCAATGCAGAATTTTATCCTCTTTAAAATGATATATGACACAAGTGCGTATGTAGAAATTCATGTTTTGGACTTTTGGCCAGCTTTTCGGGCTTTTTCCCCAATGTGCGAAGTGGCGTTCCATCGCGCCACCAAAAGACCATCCAGAACTCTAATACAGATCGCTATGGGGTTGTATTGGTGCTCAAGAAACATTGACTGGATTAAGTTATTACTCTTATTCTTCATTTTTATTGCATTACATGTATTTTTTTATTAACGTACTGACGGCCTGGACGGTCATGGTGGCTGATGAATCTTCTTACTCAGTAGCCTGTGTTCTAGGTGGAGATCCACTGACACTAATCTTCAACACGTGGATGCGATATTTTATTTATACGATATCGTATGTAACTTGTACTTTATATATGTTACTCGTATTTATACAAGTAACATGTAGCTGTTGTTATTTAGTCATTCAGACGTATCCCAGTCGTGTGACTCCATGAACAAGTGCTCTCCTGTCCTATTCTCAGTTGAGTAATATTTCCCCTGTTGCTGACTGGCTCCGAGAAGCCATCACTGCATCTTCTCCTCTGACATCCTTTCCTCATTTATAGTTAGGAAGGTTTAAGAAGTGGTGACTGTGATGGGAACTATATAAACACCCGTCGAACTGCAATTTCACGAAAGTGAAAAGAAACAATTGAACTAGTAAAAACTTTTAACACGACGTAAACGCTGAAATTACTCTTTCTCAAACAGGAAAACTTTAGGTGCTGTCAGAAAAGCCATCTCAGGCAATAGGCGCGCATGGACAAAAACTCTGATAAAACCATGAATCGTGTCTCGACGAAATGGCAAAAACTGAACTTGACAGGCACGAATTTATTACAAAACATTTTTTTGTTGCGAACTGACTTCATATTTACGGAGCAACAGATGTGGGCTGTTCCTGCATAACAAATCTCTAAGGAACTTAAATATTTCTAACTTTTTTAATTGGTTGTAGTAACATTCACAGCATACTGGTATCAAAATAAAACGAAATGTGGTCACTCACTCAGTTTGTTTTTTAGAAGCTTAACACATTTTACAGATTGCAAAACAGATACCACTTAAAAAACACGATTTTTGGAGGAGAATGTACCTGTCAACTCCGAAGACGTATTCGTGAAATTTTACTACCCAAAACTGACGGGCTAGAACGACAACAGTCGTGAGCGCCAGTCGTCATCCGGCAGGGCACGTCGGGCTCCGGCCACGAGACAGAATGACAAGCGGCGGGCGCGCTCGCGTCCCGTTGCTCCGTTTCTGCCGCCGCCGGCGTCCACCTGGCGCGGCCACCGCCCACGGAGCGGTCGAGCGGGGCATTACAATATTATTAAGTTGTCCCGCCTCGTAAGTCGAGGATTAGTGGTGGCGGGAGCGAACCGAACCACAGAACCACGCGGCGAGGAGGCAGACGTCTGCGCCGTGGCTTCCACTCTACCGCCTATATTGATTCTTTTATTAGTGATTTCGGGGGCGCCAACTACCGAGGTCGTGTATTATGTAAGTGTAGTGCATGTTTTCATTGGGAGGTGGCTGTGATCTTCCCCCACTGGATGGAGAGATCCGGCGCCGACCTACCGTCCCGCTTCTATTGCCGTGTTTGTCTCTACTCATTGTCGCTTTAATATTTACTTCATCGGCGTGCTTGCCTCATAATCACTTTTCCATAAAAAAATTGTTCGTTTTTTTATGTTACTTTCTCTGTCTCAATAAGGTACCTTCACTTTAACACCGACTTCTTACCAGTGACCACAGTGCCACGATCCACCACCACAACACCACCTCTTCACAACTACACAACCCCCATAATATCATCCCATATTCCCATGCCCATTCATCACCATTCCTACAACGCCACCACCTAATCAACACATCGCCACCACCCGCCTCATCACATCGCCACCACCCGCCTCAACACATCGCCACCACCCGCCTCAACACATCGCCACTTCCTCACCCGCCTCAACACATCGCCACCACCCGCCTCAACACATCGCCACCCCCCGCCTCAACACATCGCCACCACCCGCCTCAACACATCGCCACCACCCGCCTCAACACATCGCCACCACCCGCCTCATCACATCGCCACCACCCGCCTCAACACATCGCCACCACACCCGCCTCATCACATCGCCACCACCCGCCTCAACACACGCCACCACCCGCCTCAACACATCGCCACTACCGCCTCATCACATCGCCACCACCCGGGCATCAACACATCGCCACCACCGCACCAACACATCGCCACCACCCGCATCAACACATCGCCACCACCCGCATCAACACATCGCCACCACCCGCATCAACACATCGCCACCACCCGCATCAACACATCGCCACCACCCACACCAACACATCGCCACCACCCACACCAACACATCGCCACCACACACACCAACATCCCTACCACCCCCACCCACCGCCCCACCCACACCTACAGGTCGCCTTAGCAACCACTATTAACGCCTTGTCCGCCCTCCAATCTTCCACACTACTCCCCGATCCCACACTCGTCCTTGCAGCTGCCCCCGGCGCTCAACTCCACAGTCACCACCGCCGCCGTCGCCACCCACCGCCCCACCCACACCTACAGGTCGCCTTAGCAACCACTATTAACGCCTTGTCCGCCCTCCAATCTTCCACACTACTCCCCGATCCCACACTCGTCCTTGCAGCTGCCCCCGGCGCTCAACTCCACAGTCACCACCGCCGCCGTCGCCACCGAGGCGAAACGCTGGCCGCCACGTGTAAAAACCTGTCGGGCGGACTTTCAATTTCGCGAGACTCTGCCGTAAATACACACGCGTCTTCAATTACACATGCAAATGCGTCCACTAAATTCCCAACATGGCACCGATAAATGTCGCCGGTTGTCTTGTACCACCCGGTACTTTATGAGTCTGCGTCGGAAAGGAGGCACACGCGGCGAGCGGAAGAGTCCGACTTGCGGTGTGGCGCGCCACGAAACGACGAGTTACGTAGACACGAAAGAAGGGCACAACATGAAGAAACGCGAAAGATAAGCAAAAGACGCGAAGAGTTAAGGGAGGGAAACGAAAATTAGAAGAAACGAGAACCTTGAGGTACTTGATACTTACGTATGCGTTGTAAGAAGGGACGACAGAAGAAGATGCAAAAAGTAGGAGCGTGAGTTACATATAAAATATCGCAGTGATGACCGTCAACTGAGAACATGGATAAAAAATCATGGTGAAAGGAAGAGAGAGAAACTGAAAAATATGTTCAATATAAAATAAAGAGAAACTGGGATGCAAGAGAAAGATTGTGAGGAAAATGTCAAAACGGAATTAAAGTGTTAGCAAAACGTGCCAGAATTGGCGAAATCTAATAACAAAGGAATTAAAAAAACTGAAAAAACTAGTACCAAATCCAAGATGACCTAAAGGAGAAAAAGGAAACAAGCAAAATAAGAATTTAGAAAAAAGTAAACCATAGGAATGGGAGAGAGAGCAATGAAGGGGAAGAAAAAGCTAAGAGAATAAGAACGCGGACGTTTGTGTGGTGACAGCTGCCACACGAGTGAACGACAGCAGCCGAACTGCTGATCGACAGCCTGTGGCTCTTGGTTGCTCCTTGACACGACACGGCCTATGCCCAGCCCTGGAGCTGGAGCTGGAGCGCTGGGAGCCAGCTGTCAGTCCGTTCTACTTGGAATTCTTTTTTCGTGGCATTCAGGGAGCGCGGTATCATTTACGTGAGAAATTTTGGGACTTGGACTTTTGTGTTTGAAATGGAACACTTTATTTGTGTACTCAGACTCTGCTAGAAGGGATGAGAAGGATCAAAGTACGAAATGAAAGCATTATTTTCGTTCATATATGTTCGTGTAATCAGTGGAGTCCATTTAGTGAAATATCCAAATAAATAAGTTTGATGTACAACCTTTATATTAAACTGAAAATACTTCTACAGTAGTAGTAGTAGTAAGATTTTGAAATGAGAAAATGTATTTAGTCAAATATATCAACGAATAATGTATGTTCATATCTCTAATAAATCAGACAGTTTTCTCAAGAACCCCCCAAAAAATAAAAATATATTTCAAAATAGAGTCCGTCGAGTTTTGATAAACTTGATTCCTCTGTAATGGCGATATTGAGAAAGTCAATAATTATTTAATAATAATAATAATAATAATAATAATAATAATAATAATAATAATAATAATAATAATAATAATAATAATAATAATAATAATGCCAGTCCGGATAGCCGAGATTGCTGAGGCAGTAGTGCCGTGGCGATCTCAAACGGAAGGATCGCGGGTTCGAGTCCCGCCTCGGGCATGTGTGTGTTTGTGTATGTCTGTTTGTGTGTGACGTCCATTCATCCATCATCATCATCATCATCATCATTCCATCTTTCATCCCCCCACGACTAACAATTCTGGGGTATAAAAATCTGATTCAGCCTAATGTTCATCTCCCTGATTGATTTCATGCTCATGATGCGTGGTCCAAGACGGCATGTTTCCTTCAAACGAGTTTTAGACTGTCTTTCTCAAAGCTGAGATATTTCTTTACAAATGAGATAACCGATTACGATCAGGACAATTTCTTTATATAACAAAACACATTGAATCAATTAAATAAGATAAAATGTTTTAACATTGGAAAATCAATATATTCTATTTTCTCGCATTATAAATTATTTTGCCTAAGTCAAGCAGTTTTATATTTCTTTCTTTCGAATTTTTATATTCAGTGTACATTCTAATAGCATCCTATGGAAAACTCGTGCACGTGCAAAACTTGACCTTTTCCGGCTGCCCTCAGAACTGGTCGCTGTTTCAAACTTCGTTTACAGTGACGGAAGCCTCTCGTCGATTTCCTGAAGTTAAGCCGGAAGTGTCATGACATAGATTTACGGCATGTAAACGAACCTTTCAGCGATTGTATTGTTCGCGACAAAATTCAATGGTCCATTTCTGCGAACGTGAATTTCAAATTAAAACGTTGGACGGAAGTGTTGACCCGAGTTCCGTTATTAAAAGAAACCCATTTCAATTCGGTCCAATTGCATGAAATAATCGATTCGAAGTGGATTAGTTAGAATACTTCCGTCTTTAAATTTTGTTCCCACCGGCACTTGCCCTACACTAATGCAAAGCATAATGTGTAATACAAATTATAACTTATTTTATTTCCGGTTCGTTTCTTGACTACTAAAATAATTCTCTATAGTTCCTACTACCCCGAAAAATATCTTTCTGTCCTCCAGTCGTTAAGATTATAATTATGACTTATGAGATAATTTAAACATTTCATATTTTATTATTTTTATTATTTGAACATCATGTGTCTTAAAATTTAGAATCTGGATTTGTCCAGGCATTTCAATCATTGAAATAAAATTCCTTTGCAACGGCAATCCCAGAAATGTTGTTTATGATGTTTATGTATTTCAACAACAATATTTATTGCAGTTAAAGTAAAAACTTTTTTTAATTAGAAAGAGTCCTTATCTACCGTTCACAAGCACTAATTGTACTGAAGGTGAATCGAAATGACAGAAGAATGGAAAGAAAGAGACAGTAAAATTGTCTGCAACATTGCTGGAGACTTTCCTTCAGAATGACAAATATTTTAAAATTAGATTAAATAAATTGCAATTTTTCTAACAATATGTTAACATTAAAATTATTTTTTTGTATTATTATTATTATTATTATTATTATTATTATTATTATTATTATTATTATTATTTATATTTTATTTTATGTCAGTTTTAGCATGATAGGGTTAATACATTCATTTTGTAAACTTGTATTAAGTATATGTAAATACATTGTATGTATGATTGTTGTTTTGTGTATTTGTAGTAACTACTTAGAAAACTCTACCACCGGAAATATTCTATGTATTCTTAAGTAGCTTAATAAGTATTCTATTCTATTTTAGTCTGTTCTATAGTAAAATCACCGTTGTAATAATCAATTTAATGTTTGTCCCAAACTAGGAGACCGAGAAATAAACCAGGCGATGTGACTCAACTGCTTTCACTACAGTACCTCTGACTGGGTGGTCTTAAATTCGAGTCCCGACGGAGTACTTTCGACACTAGCTAAATAGCTAAGTCGAATTCAGTCGCTATCTATTATTGTCTATGCCAATTCTATCGCCGGTATTCGGTAATTTTCCGTGATTTCTCCAATTAACGCCAGGCGAATACCGGAGCAGTACCCTAACAAACGGGCCACGGACCGCGCGCGATATTTCCTTCCTCTTCTTTGTCCTATTCTAGCCCCTTACACACACACACACACACACACACACACACACACACACACACACTTCCACTACACTACCACACATGTCGGGAGACCACTTGGGAGCTTAGAGCTTCTCCCGGCTGGGGCTGTGTCCTGCTGGTGGGAGATATACCGGGCTGGAGAAAAACCCGACTGCTGACGGTAGGTCAGCGCCGGATCTCACCATCCAGCTGTAGTAGTTCCCAGCCTCATCCCAGACACAACACTTACGGAACTAATAACCTTAGCAGTTGACGTACCCGGAATTACCACACAATCAATCAATCAATCAATTGAGAAACAACCCACCCCGCTGGCCGGCCCGGTGGCCGAGATCGCTAAGGCAGTAGTGTTGTAACGATTCGGACCGAAGGGTCGCGGGTTAGAGTCTTGCCTCTGGCATGGTTGTATTTAGGTTCGTCCTTTCACCCCTTATCACCATATCGTTTCATCTTCACAGTTACCATAACGTTAACTCCAATAGTGGTCGCTAATGACCTAGATGTTGATGCGACCTTAAATTTTAAAAAATCAAATAAAAAAATAAAATAAATAAAAAATAAAATAAATAAAAAATAAATAAAAAAATAAAAAATAAAAAAATAAAATAAATAAATAAAATATAAAATTAAAAATTAAAGAAAGCACGACGCTCTCCCTGATTGACGGGCGAGCAGGCAGGCGCCCTTCCTCGCCGCCCGGCCGCTTCGCACAGCCCCGGCACGCGCATCCGATGGCGGCTGCCGCGCGGCACGTGGGGCGAGGCGCGCCCGGCGACACCCTTCAGCCCTCGAACAAAGGACGCTCCTCATCGCGCCGTCCGCTCACGCCTCCGCGCCACGCAGCGCAGCGCGACGCTCAGATGTCGGCAGACACCTCTCGCACGCAGTGGGCCGGGTGCGCCAAGGAGGAGGCACAAAGTGAGACTGATTGATTGTTAGTGGTCACGGGCACGTCAACGGATAAGGCCACTGGTGTATATGTGTAGTTCATGTTTTATTCCTCGGAAGGTGGCTGTGATCTTCCCCCGTTGGAGGTTAGATCCGGCGCCGACCTACCGTTGTCTAGCGGGGTTTCCCCCTAACCAGGACTCTCCCACCAGCGGGGCACCACCCCAGCCGGGACAAGCTCTAAGCTCCCGGAATATGTGGTAGTGTAGTGCATGCTTGTGTGTGTGTGTAAGGGGAGAGGATAGGACAACGAATGGGAAGGAAAGATCGCGCGTGGTCCGTTTGATAGGGTACTGCTCCGGCAGTCACCGGTATTGATTGGAGAAACCATGGATCATAGAAGGCAGCTGCTAAAATTCTTCTCCAGACAGCGACTGAATTCGACCTACATGACAAACCAGTGTCGAAAATCCTGCCACCATTCGGACTCTAATCCTAGGACCTTCCTGTCAGAGACACTGTAGTGACATCATTTGATGCCCTGAGCCACCACTACCGGTGGGAAAAGTAAGGATTTATTAAGATTTGTATTTAGCCATTATATGTTCCGTAATGCGTAACAGCCTTCGGCGCCGTTAGATCCCGGTATTCCTAGACGGTCACCCAACCAGGAACTTGCGAGGTCTCGAATTCGCTTAACCTTCCTGACATGACGTAGTTAACGAATTCGGCTAGCAACGCCGGTTTAGTAGTCGTGGCCTCTCATTAGAACCATCCCAGCATTCGCTTAATGACGGAGGGAAACCACTATAACGCCGGTGAGAATGGCCGGCACGGGGACTGAACCCGGGCTTTCCGAATGCGAAGTCAGCGTGTTACACCCTGAGCCACTGTGCTCGGTGAGTATTTATACTCCGATTTAAATGTTACGCGAATTAACAGCAATCAGCTGGGTCGCGGTTATCCAATCGGGAGCTTCAATATCAAACATTTAAGTTGTAACTAAGCTCCCGATTGGAAAATCGCGCCCCAACTGATTGCTGTTAATTCGCCTACTTTTAAACCAGAGAACAGTGCTCCTGAGCGCGACATTTACTATAGTCATTAGACACGAACGGTGCAGTGCACGTTATATATTAGACGGTGACGATGTCCAGTAAGTTACCTTAAACTAAGAAAATCTTAAAGAATTCTTAATTAGTACTATTAATTTATCATAAAATTAAGAATATAATCGTGGATTACGTATTCTTGTGCTAAGCTACTTAGCGAATTTTTCCATTATTACAGTGCATTTCTTACATTTTTCGATTTAAGTTACAGACATTTGCACTTACATTTAACTCTCTTTCTATTTCGACTCTCCAGGCATATCTTAAGATTGGAGTAAATAAGTATTAAGAATCAATATTAATTTATAGTAAATATTTACGAGTTAAATACATTTTAGTTTATCCCATGAATACGAGCAATCGGGAATCATATTAGACGATTTTTTTAAACTTGTACCACAGTTTTATGAGTCTTTCCCACTGACCGGCTCGTCACAGGGACCACCCATTGGGAGCGTCTCCCACCGACGCACACAATAGACGAATGTCTGTTCGTTCGCGAGACGAGTGGATGTATGTTCCTGGAAAGCCAATCGTGCTAAAAGAGTTACGTTCGGAGGAACGCTTCTTACTTCTGAGTGCGAAGGTGGTGATGCCTTATAATGATGGAGGCGTTAATATCGTGAGGTAAGGAATGTAGAGTGTGCTATGTGCTAGAGTGTGTATGTGCGTGTGGGTGTGAATGCGAGATTATGAAGAATGCTGCTCGAACAATACTAATTTATGATACACATTAATTTATGGCCGTAAAGGCATTCTGTATGACATATTGTAGTGATTTTGATGGACGTCAATCAAATGTGCTTGCGAAAGACAAAGCTTCTCAAAGAGAAATACGACCCATTAAACGAAGTGAGTGATTCTGACAAATACCTTGTCAATCAAATTCATTGCACAAAATTCTGTACTAGCAATTTTAACACACGGGTTTGCGAAAATATCGTCAAACCAGATCAATCTTTGTATGTGATCAATGCACAGTGACATGTTAGTAAGTACATCGTAACACAATTTTATAAGTTACAATTAGCTGCTAAACATCGCCAACTAAATATCTTTGTTTCGACAGTATTTGGTGAGATGATACGTCTTCCACTGGCTCTGTAATGTAAACCCAGCTGCCAATAAAGAAAGAAAAACTCGTCATCGTCCTTACATTGTTACAGTACAGGGTATCTCTTCCTGTAGTAGGAAGAAATTGCTTGCATTTTTTAACAGAAATGTATACTAGCGTTTCAGTCTTAAATTGGAGCTAATTGGAGCTAATAATAACGCATCGAAAAATCTTTATAGTAAGGAAGGCTAAACAATGAAAAACAAAGTGAAAACTCGAAAATTAAAAAAATTGTTCTTAAAATAAATTTTACCAGGTATAATAAGTACATATTATAAAATAATGATGTTAAGGTTAATAAGAAATGATTCTATACATAAACATTATTTCTAATATATATTATTATTCACTTATACTAAGATATGATAAAGATAATTTATCACAGAGTTTCAAAATGACAAAAACTGCATTCGCATTTCAACCAATGCAAATATTTAGAAATACAACACGAATGATGAATGTTATTTTTAAGGTTAATTAATGACAGTTTGGGCTGAAGATAAGATTACAATAATTCTACTTCATTCATTTGTGAAAACAGACATGTCCTAGATCCAACACAATCACTCATAGCGACATTAATGTGTCAATAAACTGAATCCAATATTCAGTTATCATATGTAAAAAAATTCATACCAACTTAATATCCACACAACTTTTACATTTATCAAAAATCAACTGCGACAAAACAAACATTACCACTGATATTCTTTCCTATTCCCCACCAATTTGGATGCCTAAATTTCAAGGGTGTGTTCGGAAGAGATGGAAGCAGTGTGACCACACTAATGTTCGATCAAAAGGCACACTATCGCCAACACCATATGCGTAGGTAACCACAAAAACAACTTTGGTGCGACTCATTTCATTTCCTTTTTACTTTCTCGCCTTACGAAAGAACTTCGTTAAAAGAGGAAGTTATGTAATCGTGCACCGGAAAACGGCGAATTTTTTCACAGACAGCTCTAATTGCAGGGCTCTGTTTCGCATTGTGCTGTGGTTTAACAACATTTTGTTAGCATGTTTACTTCGTCAATTTCATATCCATTGGATTGAAACCGAATTCTGAAGAAATGTTCATGTTTGCCCACCATATCGTTTGTCAATTCGTGTTACTCGCATACTACCAACACCACTGTTTAACTCTAGTACAACTACGATAGATGATCTCCGGGCTGTAGATGAGCTGCAATGTTTGTGATCACACGCATAAACATTGATTAATACGTACTACGAGCCCTCGCGGTTTAGCTGATTGGTCAGCAAGATTGTAATGTGCGTTTTCCTTGCAATTCCCCAGTATGTGTTGCTGTGTGAGGATGAGGAAACCGACCTCTCAGGTCGAGAAAACCAAAATACGAGGGAATGTCTTCGTGCTACCCACACGTACCCCCTTAACCCATGACCGCGAGGCTGGGACGCTGGTGATATGCCATGGACCCTTACGCGGGCTGTCGCGCCTAGCACAGACACACAGACAGTATTCATTACATTATAAAATAAACTTTCTCATTCAGTGTAAGGAGCACTAACGATGATGCAGTCTCATTAATGATCCCGGCTAAAAATCAAACATTAATGGGGGTCAAGGACGCTGGTCACACGAGGCCGGATGAAGTCTTTACAATTCTCTATCTTTCTAGGCGATGTGTATACAAACACTACGCTCCAAAAGATAATTCCTGCTATCTTAATGTTCTCTTTTACTGGCACTCGATCATCATAAAGCAATGTATTAAAATATCGTTTAGCAGTTTATTGCGACCAAGGAAGCGATCACTTTGACGAATTGACACCAGATTTTTGAAAGCAAATTGAAAGAAGCATAAAATATTGATGTTAAGAATTCAATACAAAGGAAGTTGAATGAAAATGCTTTTAAGTACGTATGTATATTGATAAGCTTAACCATCTTTTACTTCGAATTACATTAAACGGCTGGTCATGTGTTGGCATTGGTACTTAATAGCACACAGAAAATATTATTTTTACCATTTACAACGCAATAAAGTCCCAGCAGCCTAATAAAGTACACGACATCAAAGAAAACTGAATTTCAATTCATTATACTTATGAAAAACGCTGTAACTTTTCCACTGTTTGTCCATTTCTAGATTTGAAAGTCGTTATTTTAAAAAAGCAATACTTATTTCATAGTTTCATGTGACAATCGGATTCGTAAGATCACCACCTTATTGGGAGATAAAGAAGACAGCTTTTTTTTATAAATGTTCTTAAGACTGACATATAACTTCTTGATCATTCATTATTTTGGTAGTATGGTCATCATTTATCAATAATCCTGGGAAATTGTATCCAAAGCAATTTTTTCACAAAAATTTAATAAATGACGTCCAAAATGCTTCATCCATCAATGATTGATTGATTGTTAGTGATTCCGAGCGCGTCAACTACTAGGGTCATGTCACGTAAATGTAGTTCATGATTTTTTTCGTGAGGTGGCGGTGTTCTTCCCCCGCTGGACGACGAGATCTGGCGCCGATCTACCGTCAGCTAACGGGGTTTCCCTCAATCAGGACTCTCCCACCAGCAGGGCACCGACCCAGCCGTGACAAGCTCTAAGCTCCCGACTGGTCTCCCGGCATGTGTGATAGTGTAGTGCAGGTTAGTGTAAGTGTGGGTAAGGGGTGAGGACAGGATAGGGAAGAGGAAGGAAAAATCGCATGCGGCCTGTGTCCCGTTTGTTAGGGTACTGCTCCGGCATTCGCCTGGTGTTGGTAGAAGAAAGCACTCAAAACTACCCATCAGAATAGTCGGCGTCTAGAATTCCCTTCCAGACAGCGACTGAATTCGACGTAGCTGACAAGCTAGTATCAAAAATACTGCCACCATCAGGACTCGAACCCCTGAACCTCCTGATCAGAGGTGCTGGAGCGACATCAGTTGAAGCTCTGCGCCATCTCTCCCGGTTTCATCCATCAAGTTTAATTCCATTGATAGAAACCAAACTAAATCCTCTTCTCTCATTAGGTCCTTTCCTGTAAGGGATGCGCTCCGCCAGTAATAAATAACAATTTATTAAAACCACAATACATCTCAACTAAGGGATTTTGAATAATTCAGAGCTAACAAGAGATGAAGCGAGCGCCCGAGGCTTGGTGCTGCCCCCAGTGCTTCCGGCGGAGCGGAGCGGGATGACAAGTAACAAATGAGCGCGGCCACGCGCGGGGGGCGGGGCGAGGGCGGGGGCGAGGGCGGGGGCGAGGGCGGGGGCGAGGGCGGGGGCGAGGGCGGGCGAGGGGGTGGTGAAGGGCGAGGGACGTCCGCGTCGCGACGCCCGGCGCCGGCCGCGAGCCCAACCGGAAGACGCCACTCCAGGGGTTGGGAGGGGCGGCCAGTTGCCGGACGCAGGAGAGGGCTACTCCACGAGTTTTCACGGGCTTTTATTTTCTTGTTAGCTCACCGAGGCGTTCTTTGAGAGGGGAGCGAAGAAAGAAAAAGTATTGCATTTGAGAACAATCGCAGATATTTTAATTCTTCAAACGCTTTAATATAATCTAGTACAATTCAGTGAAAACCGTGAAGAAAAGTTAGGACAATGATCGCATGAAAAAACATACTCAGGACTCAAAACATACACAGAAAGAAAAAAGTATTATATTTGAGAACAATTACAGATATTTTAATTCTTCAAACGCTTTAATATAATCTAGTACAATTCAGTGAAAACCGTAAAGGAAATTTAGGACAATGATCGCATGAAAAAAGATACTTAAGTGTCGAGAAGAAAATACGAAAAATTGTTCAAGGATACATCAAACTGAGAGTCATTTGAAATATTAATATAATACAAATTAATTTTTTGAAATACTGTTTACC
Source organism: Teleogryllus occipitalis (assembly GCA_011170035.1). NCBI lineage: Eukaryota > Metazoa > Arthropoda > Insecta > Orthoptera > Gryllidae > Teleogryllus > Teleogryllus occipitalis. The sequence goes on from BLKR01005271.1 coordinate 55,423, forward strand.
TTCAAAATTAATTTCAATAAAACAAAAAAGTAGGTAAAATAGCAGTATGAAATAAATATTTAATAATATTCTTACAGCAAGAAATAAACGCCTCTTCAACGGCAAATGGACAGATGCTGTTGGAACGTTTTACCAATTAGACGAATAACTTATTTTAACGTTTCATTAAATTTCTCCATAATATACTCTGTGATAAGTTCTTTAGATTGGGCAATAAATAAGAATAGGCAACGTATCAGAGCAGTAGAGGAGAAATAATATGAATGAGCATATCATGCTCATGTATCAGAAGAAAATAATGGTAATGAAAATTTCACGAGATAAGAGAAATAGGAACACGGAAGCCATTGAAGCGATTCCCTTTGCTTTATGATGATGAGATCGTCGATCATAACCATACGTGTTCGATGCGCAATGTACAATCAGTGAGTGCAGCTGCAAGAGAAGTGCATGCAGTTCACAAAAGGGTTCAACTCTCATGAACTCAATTCTCCACACACCGACTGTTTGAGACAACCACGACTTCCTAGTAATGAAACCTGATGCATATGTTCCATCGCCTTCTAAACGTCATCTTTACGAGCGTGTTTTGTAGCGATACGGACGCAATTGACTCCAATGTTCCATTCCTGAATATGCTCCGCTACGATCAGGAAAATTGTCTTGTTCTTCCTCAACCCTTACAAATAAGCTGATACAAATTAAATTTGTGATGGCTGATGCAAACTCTTTCAACGGACACTTATCTTTACTTGCAAATGTTGCATTCCTCTCTGGGACAGTGGTGTCCGTTCATCTGCTAAAGTGCAGCTATTTTTGCTCATTATAATTAAATTCCTACGCGTTTTCTGATGAACAGAAATACAAGGTAGACAAATGTTAAACATTGTAACGTAGTTATGTCGACTAATTTCGGAAACAGAGAGCTGGATTCATCGATTTTTTTAGCTTCGACTTGAAGACAGAACGAGAGCGTATAGAGTTCTTAGATACAGTAAGTAGTGCAAACGCAATTTAATATCTTCTCACCCGATAACCTCTACAGGCGGAAATCACTAGCTGAAGGAAAATTATAATAATTGGTGATGTTATGGATATTTTCAAAAATATTAATATTGGTTTTGGATAGATTCATGTGTATCAACACATTATACCACACAGTTCCAATTCTTCTAACACCTATACTAATAAAAGTGAATTCAACGACGTTTAACCGACATCGATACCATAAAAAGTGGCGTATGAATAGATATTAAATTTTGCACAATCTTCTTCAGGATTGTCGCAGTGTTCTAGCAAAGTTTGGTATGGATTAACACAACCCAAATGCGAAAATAAATAATTTAAATAATGTTTGTAGATGCATTGCGACCATTTTTATCCTTTCGCTTAGAACACGTGGTTCCTAATACATTCCTCCAGAGCCCAGTAGTTCTGCAGAAAAACTGGTACCTAATTTATTCGCTAGAGGCCAAAAGGGTGCATAAGAATAAGACGAGATAACAAAAATTTTACCTAATTCGCAAAGATTGAATTTGAAGAAAGCCTAGTCAACGCGGATATTTTGCTAGTTGGATATAAAATGGCGGATCGGTGAAACAATTGAATGCGCTACTCTCAATGTGTTGTAAAATAAGATGATGGAAATTCTAGTATTTTATTAAAATTTGAACCAATTACGTTAAAAACAATCATCTTAAACACCGTGGTTTATATATAATTGATCTTTTCCCTCATTGGCAAGGACTGAATTTGAAGAAAGCCCAGTCAACGCCGGGTATTTTGCTAGTTGGATATAAAATGGCGGGATCGGTGAAACAATTGAATGCGCTACTCTCGGTACTTAGAGACTCTAGCGAGGGCGGGGATGCGCCTGTCTCTAGCGGAAGTGCAGAACAAAAGTGGCGCCAGGCGCGGCTGAATGAGCTACTTCCCTCTTGACCGGCGGGGGCGAAGGAGAGGGGCGGGGGCGGTGAGGGTGGCGAGGGAGCCGGGTGCGTGTGCGTGGGATCCAGTCTGTTCTCCCTGCCCTATCACTCATCAATTTCACCCCCCCTCCGCAGGGTCCAATATTGCATACGTAACCACCTCCGCATGAATCATCATGCTTCTCCACAGTTGGACGCGAGATTCAGAAGATCAGGCGAAAAGCTAAAGTACTATGACATCACAATTAACGCGATTACTATTATTACTCATTGTATCTTAGATAAACAATACATTATATTATCACTATTATTTTCGTCATTATCTAGAATATAAAGATCCAATATGCGCAGAAATTGAAAGGAAACTGTATTCTCCGGCACTTTGCGGCAAATATATTTTTCGTTAGATAACCAGGAGCTCGGGAAAATCCAAAAACATTTACGTTAGCAATATACATTGTGCATTGAAATTTAAAGAAAATTCTGTATCTTCCGAGTATGTCAGAGGTGTTTATGACTTCGTTAAATACACAATATTATTATTATTATTATTATTATTATTATTATTATTATTATTATTATTATTATCATCATCATCATCATCATCATCATCAAAATAATACTTCATTAAGATCGAGTGAAAGAATAGTTTTCGGTTATGGACTCTGCAATTTCATCATCTCGGAATGAATTACTTACACATCGATGTACACCGAGGTGAAAAAATTATGTGATAACAATTAGCAAATATACACATGGCAGTCTCGCGTACGAAAGGTCTAAAAGGGCAGTGCTTTGGCAGAGCTTTCATTTGTACCGAAGGGATTCATATGAAAAGCTTCATCACGTGATTATAGCCGCATGATGAGAATGAACAAACTTCGAATGCGGAATGGTAGCTGGAGCTACACTCCTGGGATAATCCATTTCGGAAATCATCAGGGAGTTCAATATTTCGAGATCCACAGTGTCAAGTGTATGCCGAGAATACCTAATATCAGGCATAACCTCTCACGCCCAGGATCTTCACATAGAGATCGAGAGCGGAGGTGTTTGTGTAGAGTTGTCAGTGCCAACAGACAAGCAACACTGCGTGAAATACCTCAGAAATCAACGCAGGATGTACGACGAACGTATCCGTTAGAGTGCGACTCAATTTATCTTTTACGGGTTACGGCAGCAGAAGACGACTCGAGTGACTTTGCTAACAGCACGAGATCGCATGCAGCGCCTCTCCTGGGCACGAGTCCATATCGAATGGACCCGTGACTAGTAAACCGTGACTTGTCATATGTGACCTGATTTCAGTTCGTAAGAGATGGTAAGATGGAGAATGGTAATCGTAAGAGATGACGGTTCGAGGGAGGCGCAGACCCCAGGTGCAACCATGGACCCAAGATGTCAACAGGGCACTGTGCAAAATGGAGATGGCTTCATAATGTTACGAGTTGTTTGAAAAATTATAAAACCCGTATGAGTTGTTTGTATACGGGTCCTCTGATCCAACGGATCCGATCGTTGATTGGAAATGGTTATGTTCAGCTACTTATGAGTCCATTTGCAGACATTCATTTACTTCCTGCTCCCATAAAACGATGGATTTTCTATGGACGACAATGTGCCTTGTTACCAGGCCACAATTTTTCGCGTTTAGTTTGAAGAACATTCTGGAACATTCGAGCGAATGATTTCTGGACAGATGGCGCGACATGATCCCGTCGAACATTTCTGGGGCATGAGAGGTCACGTCTTTCGAAAAGCCTACACCGGCAACACTTTTGCAATTAGGAGCGGCTATAAAAGAGGCAGCATCGCGCAATATTTCTGCAGGGGACTTTCAACGACTTGTTTACTCCATGCCATGTCGAGTTGCTACACTTCACCGGGCAAGAAGAGGTGCGACACGATATTAGGAGGCATTCAACGACTCAGTGTGTTTTTAGCTATACGCAGAATTAAGCATTTCGCATTTAAAATAAAAAAGTGTTTATTATTTTTTATTGTTACTAGTATCAGAAAAAAGAAAAAGGAAATTGTATTATTTTAAAGTGCGTAAATGTGAAACAATACTAATTTGTTTAAACACCTCTCCACATGTTTTTAGAAACTTCACTCCATATTTTTCAGATTCTACTCTTATCGATTCAAATCTTCATAAAGATTAGTTAAATAATCGAATAAGATCTATATATTCTGGAAGAAGTTAATTCAGAATTCTGGAAGAAGCTACAGAAAGTACATATGCTTTCAACTGACACTACAAGAACAAATAAATTTGAATTCACGTTTCTGTTGCATGGAAGTTTGTACAACAATGTATTTTGAATATAGTGAATATGTAAGTACCGGAGAAAAAGTTACCTGGATCTCTGCTGAAAAACGAGTGCACTGAGACTGAATTTGTATTTATATACACCGAACTGGAAACAAACTTCCATCATACTTAAGACGTTGAAGTCTCCAAATATCACCCAATAAAAATAGCAACTATTCGCAACAGGATTTTTTCTGATGAATGTTCCAAAAATTCGGGTCGAGTTGTGTAAATCTTTATCAATTCATGTCAAACACGACATTGACCGATCATGAAAGTAAACAACCGGAAGCAAATATTCACCACGATCATCCTTTTTCCTATTCCGAAGTGTGTCGACGTGTACAAAATACTGCCTAATCAATGCCCAACAGTCCCGTCTTCGAGCTCATATGTGAACCGCCAAGATATACAAAAATAACTTCTTCGAGAAGCAGTTAGATCGGAATTCGTGGGCGATCGTCAGACACTCTGTAACCGTCTGACAAGACTGTCGAATTCACGTCCAAACAACGCACAAAGAACATAAGTGTACGCGAGGCAGCAATGAAGAGAACAGAGCGAGAAAGCAAATTAGGACACATCCACCCTGAAGAGTCAAAGGAATTCAAATAAACTAACGATACTGCAGAACTTGCAGATCAGAAGATCAAATCCCCTGACCACATTTCGTACTCCGTTGTTACGCCAACGCTCCAACACGCCAAACAGTCTGAAAAGTCCTTGGATATTTCCACGCCTGCCTTCCGGCAAACTGGTGTAGAAATAAATTGCTCCGATCGCCTGCAGCGTCTTAGCTAGTTCGAATTTTATCGTACAGTCATAACTCTGTAGGATCTCTAGGTCGAGCAGATAGAAATAATTTTTTTTTAAATCTTATCACAAAGTAGAAGTATAAAATGAAGGATAAACAGTTGAAAACTGAAAGAGTGCATGCAATTTGTTAATAGTATTACGTAATACCCACTGCCGTATTCTTCAATACCCAACATAACATAACTTAAAATTTTTGTATTTGTAATCCAAGAAAATATTTTTTACATTTTCAATTTCTCAAAATTTGCGTCATTTCTTAAAATTTCTGTAGATTTCAAGTAATCAAACTATGAACTACCCCCAAACTTTTTGTCTCCTTTCTTTGCTCCGTCAATGCATCTTTAGGAGCATTTCAGTCTGCTGTCAATTTCTTCTTATTGGCAGGATACCGATAGTTTAATACAAAATGTATATTCTAATCATATGCGTGTTTTATATTCAGAGTATAATAGTTCGTGTAAGAGCACGTTCAAGATGCAAGCTTGGACGCTTCGTATAAAATGCCTGATCGTTCTTGACAATTATTGCAGAGGTCCTCTTCTCCGATCGCCCATTTCCAGTATTTCCTCCTATTGATTAAAGATAGTCAGGAGCAGTACCTTAAAAATAACTGGTCACGGACCGCGCTCAATCCCTCTTTACACATTCAGTTCCTAATGTCATCTTCATGATCGGATGATGGACAACTTCCAACCTAATAGCGAGAAACACTTCGGTAGTACTATGGGTGACAGGCGAAGTCAAAAAGGCACCGTAGCGCCACAGGAAGAATTTTTAATGAAGGAGTACATTTGGTTCCGGGCGTGTCGCTACTAAGGTCACTAGGCCCATAAGTATAGTGTGTGTTTTATCTTGGGAGAAGTCCGTGGTCCAGTTAATATAATTATTGTACATTCTTTGTAAATAAAACTTGTACATACTTTTAAATGTATGCCGTTATCCATGACGTAAATAAAACTTGTACATTCTTTTAAATGTCTATGCCGTTATTCATGACGTAAATAAAACTTGTACACACTTTTAAAAGTCTGTGTGCGTTTATCCATGACACCACAGAAGTAGCAAGAGCCAAAACTCCGCCACCGTCTGAACTCCATCCCTAAGACCTCCCGGTCAGCGACTCTGTAGAGACAACGCACGTTGCGCTAGAACGGAGATAAAGCGCCTTACAGGAGCAAAAGGACGCTTCACCTGACTGCTCCTCCTTCGCGGCCTTCACTTGGAGCGTCCCACAGTGGGTAACTAGACCAGTTGAAAGAGAACGCCCTTGACCACGACTGGAACTCTAATGGAGTAATCCAGACCCTAAATCCTAATCATCGGGACGACAGAGGGCGGTCGCTGGCTCTCTCCGCGCGCCGAGCAGGTTATTCCTTATCTACATAAGCATTCCGTGCGCCCACTGGGCGTCGGCGTCGGCGCAGGCGCAGGCAACACACAGTGGGCCACAATGAATAAAAGTGGGCTGCAAATCTTGATATACTGTGGTGCAGCATAGAAGTAGAAAGAGAAGTGAATTGCAAATGTTGTGAAGTGAAGTGAAGTGAAGTGAAGAGAAGTAAAGTGAAGTAAAGTAAAGAGAAGTAAAGTAAAGAGAAGTAAAGTGAAGTAAAGTAAAGAGAAGTAAAGTGAAGTAAAGTAAAGAGAAGTAAAGTAAAGAGAAGTAAAGTAAAGAGAAGTAAAGTAAAGTGAAGTGAAGTAAAGTGAAGTGAAGTAAAGTGAAGTAAAGTGAAGTAAAGTGAAGTAAAGTAAAGTAAAGTGAAGTAAAGTGAAGTAAAGTGAAGTAAAGTGAAGTAAAGTGAAGTAAAGTGAAGTAAAGTGAAGTAAAGTGAAGTAAAGTGAAGTAAAGTGAAGTAAAGTGAAGTAAAGTGAAGTAAAGTGAAGTAAAGTGAAGTAAAGTGAAGTAAAGTAAAGTGAAGTAAAGTAAAGTGAAGTAAAGTAAAGTGAAGTAAAGTAAAGTGAAGTAAAGTAAAGTAAAGTGAAGTAAAGTGAAGTAAAGTAATGTGAAGTAAAGTAAAGTGAAGTAAAGTAAAGTGCAATTAAAAAGTCGTATTTAATAGTTTATAATTACTGTGCAGGTGAGTCATAAAATATAGTTAATGCTATTATTGTTAGTATATTATTATTATTATTATTATTATTATTATTATTATTATTATGTCTTAAAATAATTTAAAGTTACATTATATTCCTAATTGTAATAAGTAAATTGTGGTGTGCTGCCACCAGGTTGTATAAACCTACCTGCAGAAATAATAAATATATATCTATCTATACAGACAAACATTTCAAGCGACAAAAAATATTGTAGAAGACAAAGATAAAATTAACTAATTCTAATCTAATTGATTCGCATTGTCTTATAAAATATATCCCTTTAAAACACAAAATGAAAAAAATAACAAGAAGTCCTCTCTCAAGAGCCACTTAAATTACATTTTCATGACTGCAATCTTCAGTTTCTCATTTACGAACGTGAGATGGAGTGTATAAGTAGTGTAAGAGAAAGTTGAGTAATACTGCGAGAAATTAACTTCGAGATTTTAACAGAAATACACGTTTTGGGATCTTAAGACATCGCAAAACTGTTTTTTTTTAATAGCATCTTAGGCTTTCACGGCCGGAGTCAATATGAGTGAAAGTTTTCGGGCTGATTCAATTTTTTTTTTAATATCATATAAGAATACAGTTAAGCACTTAAACACTTCGCTTAGATCAGATTTTGTTTGTGAACCTAAAATTGACTAAAAATTCCATAAACATTAATTTTTTAAATATTCCACAAGCTTGTACAAATACATTACTGATCGTAGATATTTCTCTTAAAAGAAATTGTTTTCCACAATTAGTTATTTATATTCTTAGATGTTTGCGCGTAAATTTGAGTGAAATTTGAGTTTTAAATACAAGATTTTCCCCCCCAAAAATCCAAATTTTCTGTAAACTTTTTGAACGGGTGTACAAAATGTACAGCATGTACTAAATGTACAGAATAACCTAACAAAACATAACATAAACGCGATTTTGATACAATACTTTAAATTTTCACATACAGCACAAATGTATTTTTTAAATATCTTTCATAACGTTAATATTTACTTCACGGATATTTTTATATATTATTGCATTTGCCAGAGGAAGTAATTCAAATCATTTCTGTGAAAATAGGCTCCAAATTGAGCATTTTCAGAAATGCTCAACCATTGTCTCAAAATTGGCTTCAATGTTTCGTTGAAAATTTGCATGTAGAATCATTGTTATTTTGAAAAAATGAAAAATGTTTTTTTTAAGTGAAAAAATTGAGACAACACTATTTCCTCATTACAACTATTAAAACAAAACCATCCCGTTGACTGAAAATCTTGTAAATATTGTGTTCTACAATTTTTCATTCAGCTAGTTAATTTTGAAAAAACTGCGTTGTGATGATGAAATATTTGAATGCAAAAGTAATTTTGTTTGTATTTTTGCTGCCAAAACCAATAGTTAAAGTTATTCATATAAATATGTATCACAGTAAAGATTCAGTGTTCGTAAAATGGTCAGGTTTAGTTGTATTATTAGTTTTATCAATTATTGTTATAAAGCCGTTTTTAATTAGTACTGCCAAGTGATTCAGTCTGATGAGAAAGGTCTTAGGGCAGGCGAGCCTTTAGGCAGGGGTTCGAAACCCACGTAAGACATGGACGTTTTCATTTGTTTTTTAGGCGAGAAGAGCATTCCGAGTAGCTCGTGTAGTGCATCAGCACCATAATCCTTTCATAAACCATTGACTTCACAGGCGACTGCGTGCAATATGTGGGTTTAATTGACGAACTGGATGTCTAAACCAAAACTATTGTACAAGCCCCGAGGTGATCTCTAGCGATACCATAGGCAAAAATGTAAAGATACAGGACCAAGATAGGCCAGTGTGGTGATGGGGCCCGGAAAGGCGCTCTTCACTTCATCACAAAGGAGCGAAGGCACCGCGAGAAACCCAAGTCGTGTTTTAGACGCAAAAGAGAAGAGGAAACTAACTAGAACCAGAAATTCTGTATCATTCTACAGAATGACTACTAGCCATTTTACGGATACTATGTTGCCTTTACATTCTCATGATCGTGTTGCAAATTACTCAATTAACACCCCCAGTGAATAAAGCAGTCCTTACGCGTTTCAGAAAAGTTAACATTTTGAGAAACAGTCTGAGGATATTATTGTAATCGGGCTTCGTTTGGAAATTTTGTTACAACGTGCAACTTAGGGCCAGCGAGCGAAGTCGACGGGGACAAGGCGGCCGTGACAGAATCCTCAGTTCGCGTGGAGCGCACTGCGGAGACCATCTTTGCATTGTTTCGTCGCCGGTTCTCCTTAAAGGCTCCCACAGACAGGCGCGGTAGCGCCGCAGCGGGTGCGGCGCGGAAAGTTCCGAGCTAGACGCGACCGCGGAATTCGCGGGACCATTCACACCGGAGCGTCAATTTTGAGTTCAGCGTTTGGTGACGGTTGGCAAGGTTGCTCAACCCAGAGGGGAACGAAGACTCCCGAACACGGGCGGACTTCCCCGAAACTCGAGCTGCAGCGGAAAAAACGCGTCTTGACTGCTTACAAATTTCGTCGCTGATTAAACGCTGCCAATCCGTTGCCGCGACGCTCGCTTGCCGCGCAGGTCTGAACGTCCTCATAAGGCAACACGTGATGCGAAATTTCCGCTGCGGCCGATCCGCACAGGCTGCGGATCTTCCGCGTCTGTCTGTAAGAACCTTAATTCGGCCGCGGAAGAGAGACTCGCCCTCCTGGAGATTTCTTGAAAGACACGTATTCCCTTTGAGAGAAAAGAACAATGGACTGTAGTAAATGCTGCAGACGGTATTCTTGAAGTGATTAGAAGAGCTATAAACGGTACGCAACTGGCACGATTTCAAATATGTTACGCGCGCGTTAGCATGATTTACGACTATTTTATGAAGCTTATTTTACTTATCTCAGTGTAATGGCTTCGTAATATTTTATCATGTAACATTATAACATAACGGAAGGATTTTAACGGCGTTGATAACACTAATCAGAACGAGCCTCAGTCGGTATGAAAATAAAAATATGTACAGTATTTCTTTTATTTAGATTAATGTCAGGGCGAATGATTGTGGCGCAAGAACTATCATTACGATTCTTCCTACTTGTGATACCTGGTTTGGTCATTTTAAAGTGTGTGCATTTTTTGGGGGGGGGTAGCGTTTAATTTTTAATTTCCCTTTCACCCTACATCTCTTGCTAGTGGTTCTGTGGGACACTTTTTGCAGAATATACAGTCACTATTCTATCAATAGGTATTCAATGACCGGTAATTTGAGAGAGATTGACTTTCTGAGCTATTCCCAAACTGAGTGGGTCAAAAATTTATTGTAAATTTATTTTATTTTATAAAATTCTATTTAGAAAAATGATGTTTGAATATAATTTCTTAACGATCTAAAGAGAGGTGACTGCTATTTATTTGCAGGACAGGTTGTAAATTAGAACTTAATGTTAAGAACTAAATTAGAACTTAATAATGTATTGCACTTATATTTCCTTTCTTGTCTCAATATACGCGCAACGACGTAACATCACAATTTGTCAGAAAATTTGAACGATCAAGAGAATTAAGCACATTGAATAAATTATGGAGCAAAAAATCATTAGTTATCCTCGTAAAGGTAGGAACAGATAGTTCCCACGCAGAAATAATAACCCTTCGAAAACCTTAAGAAAAGTAAATTCAATCAGAGACTTATCCATTGTACAAAAATGTAGTCCTGTTACATTGTGCTCTTCTTTAGTATAGGCTTCGTGTGCTCCTCATGCAAAAGATTAACATCGTTTTAGTGTGCGCTTGCATGTTGAAGAAACCTGAACTCAGACTTACAAATCACTGCACTGCTTTACAAACTGAAAATGCAGTATGTATGCATTCGGAGCACTCAGACATTCCGGGCAGCCTTGAAGCAGGTCACTACTTCAGCCGTCGGCTACCGGTATTCTTTAACTGCACTTTTTGTCGCTGATCGTCGCTACGACCTCCATTGGCCAGTTTTATTTTGGTATTCACACCATCTCACGCTCCTATATTTGTTCCAGATACTTCCCTTCAACAATGTACGCTATTGAAAATAGTGATTTATTTCGTACTAAAACTGTGCTTAAGGTTCAAGAAAAACTTAAATATTTATTTTTGAAATGCTGCATGTCGATTTGGCTTTATCGAATAAATAAATTAACAATTGCTGCAAAAATTCTCTAGAATAGTATGTCCTCTCCTTTCCTCATTGCTAAATATTCAATACGATTTATTGCAACTACAGCTCAACTACGATCTAATCGTTCACCAAGTTCAGTATTAGCAACGTAAAATGTTTACATTTTCCACTCCCTATCCATGTTACAAACTCGCAAGTATACATACTATTTCTAGATCATGTAGACTCAAATATTTACAGGGGCACATCGTCTGAAAAAGGCAGAATAAGGAAAATAGTAAGATTTTCCGAAGAAAAACTAAATTCGTGTGCAAACTATCAAGTTAGGAAATAAGAAGAAGAAGAAGAAGAAGCAACAGCAGTAGCAGCAGCAGCAGAAAAAATAAGAGAAGAAAAAAGGCGACAGTTAAGGGTAGAAGAAAAAAGGAAAGAAAATGAAAAGGAAATAAAAAGAGAAAAAGAAATGATAGTTCATATTCGAGTATATTAGCTCTTACGGTGTCTAATCAATCGGGAGTTTACACTTCATTACAGTGACGTCACTACGGCGACGTTCAACCTCCCGATCGGATGACACCGTAACAGCCCATTTACGTCAAGTGCCGCTCTAAATAAATCCAAGTATAAGGTAAGATTCGGCCCGCGATTGTTATTTTTATTATTATTTTTATTATTATTTTTATTATTATTTTATTATTATTTTATTATTATTTTATTATTATTTTATTATTATTTTATTATTATTTTATTATTATTTTTATTAGTATTTTTATTAGTATTATTATATTATTGTTATTATTATTAATTTATTTATTGAGCGTTTGGAAATTACACAGTTCAGTAACATATTACTATTTCATGTGCTTTTGCTGGCTTACATTGTAACTTATACTAAACAACACTAAACTACATTTCTAGTGGTGTAGGAAACTACAAGAGCCCCTACCACGATCAATTAATACAAAAATGTTCGAGAACGCTTCGAAAGGGAATCTGTTTTTGATTCTAGTAGGCAAGTCATTTAAGGAGGCCAGGTTGCAGTGGACTGCTCGGTTTATTGTATTTAGGTGGGAGTAAAAATTATTCAAAAGATGTGCAGTATGGATGATCGGTGATATATTCAGTTCTTTATGAAGTTGGATGTTTGAGATAAACCATGGGGTATGTGTTGCTAATCTGAGGAATCTACGTTGGCCCGCGTGTCGGAAGATTCTCTCAGAGCAGGCGACCACTGGCGAGCGCGTGACCTTCCGCACGGCGCGGCTGGGCGGGGCGGGCGCCCACGACCGAATTCGGCAGCGCACGCGAACCACAAGGAGCCACCGATTGCGCGCGCAGACTCTCAAGGTCCGCGCACAGATCGAAAGTGAAGGGGAAGGGACGATCCAAATTCATTGCCCCTTTCGCTGTCGCGGAAATTGAAGTCTAGAGGAAATTGATTGTTTGAAAGATTAGTAATTCCGGGCGCGTCAACTACTGAGGTCATTAGTCCCGTAAGTGTCGTGCGTGTTTTTCAAAGCCCATGTCTCACTCACGTCTGCCCCGGCGCGGTGTAGCGCGGGGCGAAGCGAGGCAGTGAGGGGCGGGGCAGTGAGGGGAGGGGCAGTGAGGGGAGGGGCAGTGAGGGGCGGGGCAGTGAGGGGCGGTGAGAGGTGAGGATAGGGGGTGCGGTGAGGGGAGGAGGATGGATAGACGGGGGAGGGGAGGGGAGGGGCTGGGAGGAGGAGGGGCGGGGCGGGGAGGGGGGGCGCGGAGTCTTCCTTCCTGCAGCGATGCAGGCCCGCCTCCGCCGTCTGCGCCGGCTGCGCGATGAATAAATAAGTTGAGCAGACTGCGCTCGCGGAGCGGTGCGGCGCGGCGCCCATCGCTCAGCGCCTGAGCGCGATTAATCACGCATTGTTCTCCGCGCCTGCGCCGCGCAGCGCCGCTCACGCAGCCAGCGGGGAAGCGAGGAAGCACCGACGCCGCGGGGGAGTTGCAATGCTTGCATGGGAACCTCGCCAACCGCTTGCATGCGTAGGACTGCAAACGGGGTGGGCTTTTCTTGGTTGATCAGTGATTTCAGGCACGTCAACTTCTAAGGTCATTAGTCCCGTAAGTAGAGGGCATGTTTGATCGAGAGAGGTGACGGTGATCTTTACATGCTGGATGGTGACTTGCGGCGCCGACCTTCCATCGGCTACCGGGAATTTCCTGAACCAGGTATCTCCCACCAGCGGGGCACCGCCTCAGCCGGCACAAGCTCTATTCTCCCGATCGGTCTCCCGGCATTTGTGGTAGTGCAATGCATGTAAGTGTAAGTGTATGTAAGTAAGAGATAGATAGGACAAGGAATGGGAAGGAAAAATCGCGTGCGGTACGTGGCCCGTTTGCTAGGGTGCTGCTCCGGCATTCCGTCTGGTACTGATCGGAGAAACCACGGAAAACTACCGATCAGAGCAGCCGGCCGCTAGAATTCGCCTTCAGACAACGACAGAACTAGACCTACCTATCTATCCAGAATCTAAAATCCTGGAAATGAGGAGTGGTAACCCCCAATTGAAGAGTGGGCGAACAATTCGATACGTGCCCGTTTGAGCTACACTGGGAGTTTTTAGTTCAGCGTCAAGATTTAGGTCTTGTATATCGTAGCAGGGTACGTTTCGTTAAAAGTGGCCGAAGAGTGTGGAATGCTCGATTTAGTTGAACGTACCATGTTTAGCCTCTAGGAATCTTCTGTATTTGTCTCTCTAATAGTGGGACAAAAGAACATATGCAAACAGCCTGTTATTCTCCTCTTATTCCCACACGTCCGCCAAGTTTGCCCCGTGCGGCAATTTAAGCAACATGTGGCGATGAGTTGCAAATTAAGGGATTGCAGATTAAGGATCGCAAATGAATTGATCTTCATCGTAAATGCTTTCTGTGTATACACTAATGTTCTCCGACAGGTAGGTATTGTAAATGATCACACATTTAATCATTCATTTACTTCCTTCTAAAGGCAAAAAGTCTGTAGAGGCCTTGAAGATGGAGAAAAAGTACCTATGGCAATAATAATGAAATATACTGGAGCAGCCATTACTGCTGAGGCATTGTAACAGATTCATCTGAGACCGTTTAAGGTCAACTTTCAATAAAGTTTATATTAGTTTTAGCCATGTAATTTGCATTGGGATTCAGAGCAGTTCTCGTGTCCGAGAATTCTACAAGGGGTTTTGTTAATCTATCATAGTTAAACAAAGTCATTTGCTAGAGTGACTACATTAAACCAAAAGCATGACAAGAGAGATTAATGCACGGAAGTAGGTCATTACCCCATGAATATGAAATCACAGCAGCTGTAGTGCAGCACGCAATTTGATATCCTGGATCAAAATGAAAGAGATATGTAGGCCTATGGATGGAAAGGAAAATACACGTTGAGTGCAATAAAAAAAAACATGAAAATAAATTGTGTTCATCAATCGATTGATTTAATTTAGAAGTAACCATTGGCTTGTATCAACCCCTTTTAAAATAATCGTCTGCTTCATCGTCACTTTCGAATTTTTGTATAGCATACAACGTACTCAAAACAAAAATAATTACAAACAAATTACTTAAAGATAACAATTAGGCCAAAAATATGAATAATTATTGTTGAAAAAACTTTTTAGCTCTATTATACTTTGTACATGTCATTTTCAATATTTAAAATATAAGCATGTTTTCAGAAACAAAATAACAGATTTCATATAGTACAAAAGTTAGTGTTTTTTAGTTATGGAAATCATGTGAAATTCCAGAAGAACTACTCAGTAATTTATTATTAGTTGTTTTAGATATTTATATAAGAAAATTAATTATCAACTTTGTTAATCCCTTTTTGTAATCAATAGGTTACCTTGATACACTGTTCATATTCGGGTATCACACTGTTCGGATTCCGATATTACAAGACTACTCATTTCAGTCTTCAGTAATATTTTGATCATCAGACCCTTTGTAAAAGTTTAAATTTTGCGCATTTCATTCTCAAATTACAATTCAAGAAATTCTCGATTAAAGGGAACGGCTTAATTGGTCGAGTCTCTTATTTTGTCAAATGTGCTTTGAAGGGAAAACTTGACCATAATTAAATTTATTTGAAAAAGAGCTAAGCTCATGTCTTCTTGTTTCTTTCTTTTGTATGTGATTATATGCTAAAATGTCTTCAACCTTCCTTCTAATTTTCATTACTATAATGAACATTTTATGCAAACCATTTACATTTTCTGCTCATTGATGTACTAGTAAGAAAATATCTTTTACTTTACGCCAAATTAGTTTATAATTTAAACTAGGTTAGGTTTCAGTTATTCTCAGTTAATATAATTTAATCAGACGTTTAATGAGCATGCCTGAAACTCTTCTTGGTCCAATAATCCGGAATCAATAGAGTGTTTGTGCACGCCATAGCGGACAGCACTGTCTATCTTCTACGCATGCGCAGATGCACTAAAGAGATGCGAAATTTGAACTACACATGCACGGAAGATCGAATAGTGCTTAACGTTCGAGTGTGCACAAACTCTCTAATAATACATAAAATATCTATATTTATTTATGTTTCACGCGCAGACGTTGCAGGGAATAGGACTGATTTCCTTGAGCGCGGTCCTTTCGTGGATACTTTTGTCCACCCCTGGCCGTGGGTGACAAGGTGACAGCGCGCGGTCGAGGACCGACGTCTCGGCAGCACGCACGAGGCAACCACGCGGGCGCGGGCGGGGACGGCGCGTAAACAAAGTCGAATAAACAGCGCAACCTTTCTGTGCCGCCCTTTTGATTTTTCCCCGCGCAGCGCGCCGATTGATTGATTGATTTTCGTGTTTCCGGGCGCGTCAACTGCTTTGGTCATTAGTCCCGTGAGTGTAGTGCATGTTTTTCTCGGGAGATGGCGGTGATCTTCCCCGCTGGATGGCGAGATCCGGCGCCGACCTACCGTCGGCTAGTGGGGATTCCCCCTAACCAGGACTCTCCCACCAGCGGGGCACCGCCCCAGCCGGGACAAGCTCTAAGCTCCCGACCGGTCTCCCGGAATATGAGGTAGTGTAGTGCATGTTAGTGTAAGTGTGTGTGTAAAGGGAGAGGATAGGATAAGGAAGAAGGAAAGATGGCGCGCGGTCCGTGGCCCGTTTGGTAGGGTACTGCTCCGGCATTCGCCTGGTGTTGATCGGAGAAACCACGGAAAACTACCGATCAGAGCAACCGACCGCTAGAATTCTCCTCAAGACAGCGACTGAATTCGACCTAGCTAGAAAGCTAGTGTCGAAAATCGTGCCGCCGTCAGGATCAGAGGGTGTGGGGCAGGGGTTGATGGGCTGAGGGGGCGGGCAATGGGCTGGGTGGTGGAGACAGTCACCAGTGCAGGCGAAGGACAGTTCCCGTGAGTCCGTGCTCTCGACCGAAAACCCAGAGATCTGCCCAATGCGGGTCTCGATGCAAGGCGAACCTGACTCTACGTTCGGAGAGGAGAACCAACATATCATGTTTTTAATTTGTAGGATTGTTAACCCCCTGATGTATTTGGAGGGGGGAGGGTATGGGCAGTGCCCAGTTGTATTCCACCTTCACCCTGCCCGGCTGCCGCTTCCAAACCATTTGCATTAGAGATTTTCAAAATAAATAATATTAATTTTTGTACGTTCATTCATACTGCTCTGATTTTTACATTTGGAGAGCTTTGGATGGAAGCTTGGTCTTCACAGCCGCATGTTACCTAAGAGAGTTGTTTACGAGCTAATTTCAAATGTGAAAGGTTTATGAACTAATAATCAGGTAAAAATCTATTAAGCATCTTTAAAAATGCACAGTAAAAAACGTTCAATTTTACATGATTTGATCCTTCTTACAACACTATTTATTAACTTTCTGCACTTATGCACTTTATGAATGAATATCAAAATATCTTGTTCTTGTTAACCTTTGAGTCTGAAAATTCTCTCTTGGATTTTGCAGCATTTTCTTTGTGGCCAACTAAACTCCTGTTTTAAGTCTAGATGAATAGTCAACACATTCGAAAATTATCACACCAGTTATCTATTTAGTTTTTTAATATATCCAACTTCATGTGACCCAAAATAATAGGGTCGACATCAAATATATACCCAATCTAATAGGTATAAATTCAATTATGCAGCCCGCAAATTGGAAAGCGATACTATCAAAACCTTGTCTTTCATATTTAGAACCTTTCATACCTGTCAGAAACAACAATCTAATTACACGTTCTTAATAAAAGAGTATGAATTCTTATAAACAAAGAGGTGTCGCAAAGATCTAAACAGACGCTGCACTAGAGCAGGCACACACACACGCAGACGTGTGCTAACGAGTGGAAAACGCAGCTCCGATATAACGATGATCACATCCCGGTGCCGCCTTGCAGCACGGTGCGTCAGCCGCCGCCGACTGAAATGTATCTGCTCTATCAGCCCCCAAGGCAGAGCGGGTAGCGGAGACGGCCAAGTGGTGTTTGCCCCGTTGGTGAAAGAAACGGAGCGGTGGCAATAAGTCTGGTTGAGATAATGGAGGAAGTAGTTATTAAGCTGTAGACGGAGTTCGGTAATGCTAGAGCAAACGGAAACGAGGTACACAATATCAGAGTAACATGGGGTAGAAGGAATCGGTGATGAATTGGAAAAGAAATGCACTGAAAAGAGGAACGTCAGGAAGGACAGGCACTTCGAAAATGAAGCTACAAAAAAGCAAATGATCACGTAAGCAGGCGTATGTTTAAAGTAGGCGACATCAAAATATCATTCCAACAACAATTTCCCATAGAATGAGACCGTAATTATATAACGATAAGACCCAATTAGTAATATTTATTCTTAAATTCTATTTACATAGCTAACGTAAGGCCTAGCTTACAAACTAGACACTTACAAACTAATCTAAATCTACTTTGTCTCACATCCTGACTTAATTTAACAACGAACATTATTTACATTATTTATAGCAAGCAGTACATACACATATAACACAAAAACATACGCTTATAAACACCATTTAAACCGCGACTGCACGAGACATCCACAGACCATCCTCTCTCATCGATCACAGGGGTATTGTCTTTATGGGAATGGAGGATGTTTGTAGTCATAGATCGTTGCTCGCAAATCATAACATAACAAAAATGTACTCAATTCCTGAATAATCAGTAATGAGATTATTTCAATAATTTATTTAATGTTCTCAAGCAACAATCAGTTTATTCCGCATTTCTCCAAGAAGACAATTATCGAACGTAAAGTATTACACGCTGTTGTATCCCAGAGAACACAGTGTATGTAATTCAACTACCTTCGCGTCCATTGGGTTTTTGCGCGCCGTCGCATTCCGCGCAAGCGCAAGCCCAAGGCATACCCTCGAAAGAAACTGCGTGCGCTCGCGATTTACAACCGCAATTGAGACGTAGCGAGTGGCGCAAAACCCACGAGACCCTGACACTGAAACCAGCGGCCGCGATGGCACCGCGATACCGCGTGCCCCCACGCTCCAACGCACGCACAACGCGACGCTTATGCTCTCCCAGCGGTCGCCGCCACCCACGGTGATGCATCACGCGGATTGGCACCGCGCGACAGCACGCCGAGTCCTTGGCGCGAGCGGCCCGGGACACGCACACGGCGACCTGGCGCGCACGGAATGGGGTCCTCGTTCTATACGCCGGTTATAGTGAACCCTGGGTTAAAGATTGGTTGGTTGGTTGTTAGTGATTCCAGGCGCGTCAACAGCTTAGATGAGTTCCGTATGTGTAGTGCATGTTTTCCCTCGGGTGATGGCGTTGATCTTCCCTCGCTGGATGGCGAGATCCGGCACCGACTTACCGTCGGCTGGCGGGGTTTCCCCCTAACCGGGACTCACCCACCAGCGGGGCACCGCCCCAGCTGGGACAAGCTCTAAGCTCCCGACCGGTCTCCCGGAATATGAGGTAGTGTAGTGCAGGTCAGTGTAGGTGTATGTGTAAGGGGAGAGGATAGGACAAGGAAGAAGAAGAAGAAGAAGAAGAAGAAGGAAAGATCGTGCGCGGTCAGTGGCCCGTATGTTAGGGTACTGCTCCGGTATAATTCTCCTCCAAACAGCGACTGAATGCGAACTAGCTGAAAAGCTAGTGTCGAAAATCCGGCCGCCGTCAGGATTCGAACCTAGGACCTCCGGGTCAGAAGCGCTGCAGTGACATCAGTTAATGTACTGAACTACCACTCCCGGTCAGTTATAGTGAACCCTCGGTTATAGTGAACCCTCGGTTATAGTGAACTTAACTCACTGGTCCCGTTTCACTAACATTACAAATAAGCAAAAGAAAATTCGGCTACTGTGAATCTGAACCGCCGCTGCCACCGCCGCCATCACCACCGGCCAAGCCATCACGACCGCCATCACAACCGCCGCCACCGCTGTCGCCGCTGCCGCCACCACCGCCGCCGCCGCCGCCGCCGCCACCGCCGCCACCGGCTGCGCCGCCGTCTCCGTCGCTTCGGTCCATTGACCCACATCTCAGTGCTCGGCGGCGGCGGCGGCGCCGTCCCTGACGGAGCGGCTGCGGCGTGGGGCGTGCGGGGGCGGGGCGGGGCGTGGAGGGACGTGGGGAGGCGCGCGTTCGGGCGGAACGCTCTCCGCGCCACGCTCCCTCGCTCACCGGCTCGTTGGCTCGCGTGTACCGCACACCCGCACGCGCGCGCACACACACGTGGTGCAGCGGCGTCCTTTACAAGAGACCCGTCGACCGATGAGCTCTCGACGCGCTCACTTTTGCTTTCGATTAGTCCGCGTCGCGGTGCACAGTGGGCACGAACCGCACGCGAGTCGCTGTTAATAAAAATTAAGCATTTCGACAGACCGAAATTGCACAGCCATACCCTATTCATTCAATATGACGAATGGCCGAAGTGGCTAAGAGCGAGTACCGACTCAGCGCTTCGGTCCGAAGGCTCGCGGGTTCGTGTCCCGCCTTGGGCATGCTTGTTTGTCCCTTGACTTTGTAAGTGTTGTCGCGGAGGGCCTCGCGTTCTGCTGATCCCAGATCCGAGGAGCCCGAAAGTGTGTTGATCTAGTGTATGATCGAATATGCGTCCCATTGGAACGTAAAGGGTAACCGGCTGTTGGCTGAAGAAAAGCCCTAGAAAAAAGTGACGAATGGGTAAGGGAAAACAAGTTAGTGGCAAAATAAAATAAAAATAAAGAAATCCACCATTTCTATTCATTATCAACGTTCATTTCCAAAAAAAAAAATAAAAAAAATCTCGTAATATTTCTTAAAACATCTATGCCACAATTCATTACACTCACAACAAATTATTACACAGCTTTTAAACCATTACTGAAGTTTCGTAAATTTTTGTGCAAGCTTCTTTTGTAAATTCACGATTAATACAAATTATTACAAGTTATCATTATATTTTATAATCCTATTAATACCCCTACTGTGACACTAGCATTATTTTACCAGTTGCAATTAATTGCATATCTAAAACCAAACAATTAATCTCGGTTTCTACTTTCGAAACGTTTGGCATTTGGAGGTAAATTTGTTTTCTTTTTTGGTACGTAAGTCTTTCGCACATTTAGACCCAATTTTCATGGTCCGCACAGTACAGATCCACGCGCCCCATATGGTACCGAGCGAGGCGTTTCCGGCAGTGCACCACGGATTTCGGAGAAAAGGAGAGAGCGAATGAATACTTCCACAGAACGCCTGGAGCATTACAAGTGAGCAGGAACCATTGAATGTGTGTGTGAAAGAAATTTATCACGGAATACTAAGCGGAAGAGTGGAGAAGTTTTTGTTGAAAAGAAAATAACCATTGCAGCCGCTACCCATTCAAATGGAGATTATTCTCTCCGCAACATTCGGCACGCGAAAGAATTTGTTTCGATTTATCTCCTTAAGCACCGTAACTATTGAAATGTATAATACGCAATATCCCGCCTGCAATTCTTCGCTTTCTTATAGTTTTATTTGTAACAATTCAAACTATTGTTGTCAATGATTCATAATTCGTATTAGAAAAACACCTTGAGAAGCTGTATACAATTGCATGACATCCAAATAAGTATTACTAATTATGAATATACACTTTCTTCAATCCAGGAAAAACGTTTCAAAAGTACTTAAGAGAAGCTGAATACAATTGCATGACATCCAAATAAGTATTACTAATTACGAATATACACTTTCTTGAATCCAGGAAAAACGTTTCAAAAGTACTTAAGAGAATGGTGGCCCAAATACAAATTTCCTCCCCATAAAATACGTCTTTGATCCCTCCGTGCTTCCGCAGCACTGCGACCTACAACCCTTGGCTCTTCTATCTTGAACACAACTCCAAACGCTTGCGCCACCACGGCATTATCATACGTTTAGGAAATTCAAGCCTCGACTAATCTCACAATCTCTCCCTCTGTCTAGTTTACAGAATCGAAATTGCTGCCTCGACACCTTTCTAAGAATCAGAACTAAAAGGCACACAGAGCTATTTATTTTTCACATTTATCAAAAGTGTATTTATCATAATTGAAGATGCATCATTTCAATGCATTTTCAATTATGCCATTAGACGATCAGAACAATTCGGCTTTCACGAAACTGGCCTTAGAATTTAAGTATTCAGTATCTCCAGTCTCCAAGAACGCATAAAAATAAAAGATAACGTTATTCAACAGGTATTATATGAGACGTATTTCAGTATTTTACGAGCTCATATTTCGAAAGATAATAGTTTACATTCTCGGCAATCGTAAGGCTTAATTGAATATGCACTGAACGACTCCTTATTGCACGTTACATTATGCAGGTTTCTGATACCCAGAATGGATTATTGTAAGATGAACCGGGAGCGGAGGCGCAGTCCATCAACTGATGTCTCTGACCGGGAGGTCCTAGGTTCGAGACCCGACAGTGGCAAGTTTTTGGGCACGCTGTCAGGAAGAGAATTCTTGCGGCCGGCTGCTCTGATCGGTAGTTTTCCGTGGTTTCTCCGATCAACATCAGGCGAATGCCGGAGCAGTACCCTACCAAACAGGCCATGGATCGCGCGCGATCTGTCCTTCCTGTTCCTTGTCCTATACTCGCCCTCTTACACACACACACACTAACATGCACTACACTACCACACATGCCGGAAGATCGGTCGGGGGCTTCGAACATGTCTCGGTTGGGGCGGTGCCCCGCTGGTAGGAGATACCTGTTTGTGGAAGTCGACAGTAGGTCGGCACCGGATCTCGTCATCCATTGTGGTAAGAGCACAGCCAGCTCCCGATGAAAAATCATGCACCACACTTGCGGGACGAATGATCTTTGCAATTGACGCGCCCGGAATCACTAACAATGAAACATTCAATATCGCAAGATGCGACCCAATCTGCGCTGCGTCGCGCCGCGCCATGCCGGTGCGGTGCAGTGCGACGCCTGGCATCGTCACGTGCTTTAATTCCAGACGCCGACGCCGACGCCTCGCTAACTCGTTCGCAAACACTCGCGTTCTCAGTGCGCGCCTGCGCACTGCGCTTGCATACTACTTCCTACACGCGGCGCCCGGCATCTGCCCATTGCTGGCGCGCGAGGTGCCACATGAATAGACGAGTAGGTGAGAGAGCGGTGGCTCAGTGCATCAACTGATGCACCTGCAGCGCCTCTGACAGGGAGGTCCTAGGTTCGAGTCATGACGGCGGCAGGATTTTCGACACTAGCTTTTCAGCTAGGTCGAATTCAGCTGCTGTCTGAAGGAGAATTCTAGTGACCGGCTGCTCTGATGGGTAGTTTTCCGTTATTTCTCCGATCAACAAACACTAGGCGAATGCCGGAGCAGTACCCTAACAAACGGGCCACGGACCGCGCGCGATCTGTCCTTCCTCTTCCTTGTCCTATCCTTTCCCTTTACACACACACTTACACTAACATGCACTACACTACCACATATTCCGGGAGACCGGTCGGGAGCTTAGAGCTTGTCCCGGCTGGATGGTGCCCCGCTAGGGGGAGAGTCTTGGTTAGGGGAAAACCCCACCAACCGACGGTAGGTCGGCGCTGGATCTCACCATCCAGCGGGGGAAGATAACCGCCATCTCCCGAGAAAGAAACACGCACTACACTTACGGGACTAATGACCACAGTAGTTGACGCGCCTGGAAACTCAATCAATCAATCAATCAATCAATTCATGACTAATTGGGACTCAAGTCTACGAATGGAAAGAAACGTTGAGTTTCAATGTTGAGCTCTAAATGTTCCACGAAACGACAAACGTAGATTTATTTTACTTGCTTATGTCTGCAATATTTCTAGTTTTTTCTTGAAAGGAAACACTGAGGAATTATAGCTATTTGCAAAGGTCTTCAAGGGGTTGGATGTTAAAGATACCAATAACCAGAATTATCCTAATAGTGCTCAACGAAAATTCTCGTACTCTCATGTTTGGTAAACATGAATTAACAAAAGTGTCTAGCTTTTGTTTCTCACACAAACCTACTTTTGTCATTAACAAGTTACTAAAAGCTGTGCACAATCTTTTTTATCGCAATAAATTCGCAGATACACGCAACCGATGATTTTGAGGTGAAACATTAGCAAATGAATGGTGTTGCTATAGAGATTAACTTTTTCGAAGTGACCAAAATTTTCTACGTGAATCAGAGTTAAGAAAACGTTCTCAAAAGAACATCTCATTTAATAATGTAGCACGTACAAGCTACTTTATTCACGTACAAAACAGTATTTTGGTCAAAACATTCTAGATATAGAATTGTTTAAAAAAATATATAAATATACTTTTCAATCATTACTACATTTATTCGAAAAACTAACTTTACACACTTCTGAAGCCAAATCCTAGACACAGGGAATCCAAACACCGTTTTCCTCTTTTCCGATCGACAGCTGAATGTCAAAGCCCGGTAATTGGAAAGTCATAAATGATCTTTGCCCATTCTTCTCTTTAGAGCTTCTTACAGGGCGTAAGCTGATCGCTTCACCTATGTGGTTCTCCTTGACCCGCTGGACCTCTGACAATGGTTCGAGAACTGCGGCAGGTCCACAAGGCCCTGCATGCCGCAGCCTCAAATGAATAGCACTGCTAAATGGTACGCTTATAAAACAAAAGCACAATTACATACGCAAAATATTTCACGTCAGGATCAAGTCGTATGGCCGATTTGCCCAAAAATGTTTTGTTAGTTTTCAGATTTAACAGCGTTTCTACATTAACAGAAACTGCAATCAAGATTTGTTTACAATCAATTGATTTGTTTACACCAATGTCGAACATCGAATACGTACCTATATTACAAAATAAAACAGTAATTCTTGAAGTGCGGCATAACCATAATTTAATATGTTCAATTTACAACATTTGTTTGATAATATCCTCAGCAGATGACTTTGTGACCTTCACATTAATAATCTAATTTACATTCTTACTACTTTTACTTCGGATATCTACCTTAATAAAAAGCTATTTATTTATAAAAGGCTATTTATTTTTTCACATTTGTGTTTAGTGTACTTTTCTTCCACACTTCTGTGCATTTCTACCTAATGTATCATTGAACATTAAAGGAACTGTTAGGTTCTTGCTAAGTTTAGGACTTATAAGTATTCACCCCTATCTCCTCTCCAAGGAGGCAAGAAACTTGATATAAACTTACTCAACAAGTATCATTCAGTATTTTGCGAGCCCAAACATTTTAAGATATTAATTCACCTTTCCCTCAAGAGCAAGGCTTAATTCAAAATGCTATCATTAACTCCTTATTACGCTATGTTCTATTATGCATGTGCTTGTTACCCAAAACAGTTTGTACAACTACATTTCTCATTCAGTGCTTTCTTCGGAAGTTAAAAGAAATATTGCCTCGCAACGTATGGGGGGTGCAACGCATAAATCAACAGGTAAGACAACAAATGTTGATTTTATCAGCAATTAGTGGAAGTGAAAGGTTCTGAAATATATCTACAGAATAGATATTTAAATTACAGTACAAGCAGAAGGTGGGTATTTTCAGCATTGTTAATGTATTAGTAATTTTATTTTTCTCAATTAAAATGTCTATGACATCAAACATATGTAAACGACAAAAGCATTTTAGTCAAATGAGTAGGGGTGGATTAATGCATAAGCAGAGTAGTCAGTATAGACTTCGAACCCTCGCCGCATAGGTGGTGTGGATAAATTTTTTAAAGCAAATTCATACATTCAATACTTTAATATTATTAGAGAGGCCCGTAGGGCAGTGCTAAAGTCTTAGCCGACGCTAAAGGTCCCGTAAGTCATGAATCCGGCTCCAAATGTTCTCCCCCGAATCCTGTCATTGTGACTGCTTCACTAAACCGCACTCCCCGCGTGCAACTCAACAGGTCTCTGGCACTTCGAACGGGCCGGGAAGCGTTGACGGGGCGGGGGTGGGTGCGAAGGTGTGGGAGGATGTGAGGGGAAAGGGGAGGAGGCGTGAGCGGGGGCAAGTAGGGGGCGGGGGAGGGTGGGGAGGGGGTGACGGCGTGGGATTATGAGAAGCGGGGGCGAGGGCCTGGGCGGGTGCAGGGCGGGGGCGAGGGAGGGGAGAGGGTGGGGCGGAGTGAGGCAGAGGGAAGGCGTGGGAGGATGCGAGGCGTGGGGGGGGGATTAGGACGGGGCCGGAGGTGGAGACATGGACGGGGCGGCGGCCTGAGCGTAGGCGGGGAGGTAGGCGGAGGCGTGGGCGGGGTGTGGGCGGGGAGGGGGCGGAGGCGCGGGCGGTGGCGGAAGCGGGGAGAGGGACCTGGGCGTTGGCGGGGACCTGTACGTGGGTGGGGCGGAGGTGGGGGGCGAGAACGGGGCCGGAGGTGGAGACATGGACGGGGCGGGGACCTGAGCGTAGGCGGGGAGGGGGCGGGGTGTGGGCGGAACGTGGGTGGGGTGGGGAGGGGGAGGGGCGGGAGCGGTGGGCAGGGGAGGGGGCGGGGGCGAAGGTGTGGGGGGATGCGAGGCGTGGGCGGGGACCTGGACATGGCCGGGGCAGAGGCGGGGGGGCCAGGACGGGCCCGGAGGTGTAGACATGGACGGGGCGGTAGCGTGGGCGGGGCGGAGGCGTGGGCGCGCCCGAATCGGCGCAAGTGGAGCGTAGTGGCGCCCCCTTTCTCCCCGATCGCGCGCCGCGGTGGCGCCGACGCCGGCTGCAGCCGCTCGCGAGGTGCGACGCTGCGCTGACGCAAGCGGGCGCAGGGACGGACGTAGCCCTTCTCATTGGTGGAAACCTACTTTAGAGAGCTACATTTGAGAGCAACGCACGCAGAACTTATGCAGGAGCACAAAGTGTTTGCATAATCACGATGATGACGATGACGATGATAACAAACTCTAACAAATTCAGGTGATGGAGGAGGCCCACTTATACCTTTCTTCCTGGCACGTGACCACAGTGATAGTTTGCCGTACCGTTAAACTCTACGTGTGTTGATTATGATTCATATTTATGAACACATCATCCGCTAAAGTCATTAGTCCCTTTAGTGCAATGAAGGTGTTTTTCCCGGAGAGGTGGTTCCTCTGCCAACGGAAGGTGAAAATCGGCGCCGAACTACATATCTGCTTGTGGGGGATTACCTCACCCAGGTATCTCCCCCAGCGAGTCACCGCTCCAGCCGGAGCAAGCCCTAGGCTTCCTACTGGTCCCCTGACATGCGTGGTAGTGTAGTGCATTTAAGTAAAAATGTGTAAGGGGAGAGGTTAGGACGAGGAAGAGTAAAGAAACATCGCGCGCAGTTCATGTCCTGTTTGTTAGGCTTCAGCATTCGTCATGTATTTATGAGAGGACCACGAAAAACTACCCATTATAGCAGGCGATCGCTAGAATTTTCGTCCAGACAACGGCTGAATTCGCCCTAGCTGTTAGCTACTATCCAAAATCTACCACTCTCGGGACTCGAACCCTAGGACCTCC
This sequence comes from Teleogryllus occipitalis, assembly GCA_011170035.1. Classification (NCBI taxonomy): domain Eukaryota; kingdom Metazoa; phylum Arthropoda; class Insecta; order Orthoptera; family Gryllidae; genus Teleogryllus; species Teleogryllus occipitalis. The sequence goes on from BLKR01005271.1 coordinate 82,623, forward strand.
CAGTCAGAGGCGCTGCAGAGTTTGGTGCTGGCTCTGAACTAAACTCAGCCGTTCCTGAGTGAGTTGGTACGAATGATCAAGAAAGGGTGAATGATAATGAGAGAAAAAACATTACGTAAAACATCATCGTTCAGATGTCGTTCAGATGGCATTCATGGTGAAATGAAAAACCAACACCGCCATAACAACCTGGTGACTACGTCGACTAGTGAAGCGGGACCCGAACCCGAGACTTCGGCTCCGTCTAATCAGTCAATGCGGCAAAGACCCCCCCCCCCCGTCAAAAAGTATGTGGATCGATTTTTGCAAATCAGGACTCGACAAGTACTGATTGTAGTCGAATTCATGCACTCTCGGCAATCTGGTACTATCTGATGAGCTGGGAAACGACCTATGTCTGGCTGTCCAATGTAAGAAGGATCATGAATTTTATCATTATTTTAATATTTTGGCATGTTGCCTTTAGGAAAGAAGTAGCCAAAATATCACGTTCGAAGAGAAAACGCAAACGTCTACATTTATCAATCATAAAAAAAGACTATGAACATAGATAGCACGAACAAGTTATAGCAAAAACTCATTCTCGTATATTTTGTTTACGTACCCCATATTTTCTTATTTTAGGTTTAACAGTGTTCAAGTGAAATTGAAACTGTCAAATGTTTTAAAAAATGATTTTTTAAACAAATTTTATGTGACGTACCATTCGAAAACTTGAAGTTTACTTCATTCCTTATCACAAAACGAACATGTGACTCCAACGCTGTCTGAAATATGTAGGAAAACGAGAACATCTACAGAAACCTACACAGTATTACGGGAGGATCACTGCTCTGGTTGCAAACCTTACGCGATAACGGAAGACGAGAACGATGACTCATGCAGCCTGAAGGAGAACTTTAAGATTTATAGTATCCCTCCCACACTTCCTTCAGTCGAGAGTTCCATTCGAGATCTTGTTAGCAATGAGAGTTCCAGAGAGCTCTCGCGGAAATTAGCACTTCGAGAAATAGTTACAAAATAGGTAAATACAAGCTTGTTTAGAGCAATATAAAATAATCGATCAAAAGTTTCGTGAAACTAAAAGTATTTAACTTTGTATAACGGGGAATGCAATATATTATACAGAGAATATCAGTGTTGTTATGATCCACAACATTCATATCATGCCTTCGTGTGGATCATGTATGCATCTCAATCTCACATGTGTTATTACGAAGAATATAAAAGGAACACAGTAGTAAAATATTCCGAACATGAAGATTCATGTAATATCGCTGGAATGGGTATTCGACTACAACGTCATGATCAAAGCCGGTAAACAACATGCATATTCGTAGTTTCATCTCCGCGTGCCTCGCAAACGCAGCATACACAAGCGTCGATCCACCCGGTCGATAACACAGCAAATCTTTATTCAAACCCCCATTCCGCTCACGTGGGCTTCGAATACAGCGGTCTTCATCTCTCCGCGACATGCCGCTCGTTCACGATACGATCGCAGTACACATAAAGCACTCGTTCGCGGCCCCGTAACAGAGTCATGAGCAATTCACTCCCGTCGCATTACCGACATTTAAATACAAAGGTAGCTCTCTTCTCCGGGCCGCACCTCCGTCAACGAGCCCCGCAGAGAGCTTAGCGTACTCCGCGCGCTCGCCGGCACGAAAGTGGCGCACGTCGGACAGCAAGTGTCGCTCTTACCTGAAGGTGCTGGCTGCCGGGCGTCGCATGTTGCTGCCGTTGCCTCGTGCGCCGCCGGGATTCGAAGCCTGGTCGATCGTGGTCGTCGTAGCAGCGCTCGCCGCCGCCGTCTCGTTCCTCACCAACACCGCTCTCCCTCGTCTCGCCTCTCACGGGGCGGGAGGGAACATATCACACACACGACAAACTATGCACACTGCACTGGCCGGGAGTCGATCACGCGGTGGCTGGCGCCGCCGCCACGTGCATGTCGCGCAACAAGTGTTTCGTCGGGCGCACGCGCGCCGCTGGGCGTCGGGACGCCCTCCGCTGCCGTCGCC